>JAWPHD010006958.1:0-136397 GCA_037043455.1 Cyrtodaria siliqua | reverse complement strand
CACACTTTTACATAGACTTATATAAGGAAATATTTTTATATTTTACTATCAAGCCTATGTTCCTCTAAAAAGTTTGTTCAAATGGTGACCCTGGTGTGTGGAGCTTATGCCGTGGTGCGGCGTATGTCGTCCGTCTGTCCGTCCGTCTGTCCGTCTGTCCGTAAACCTTTTTTTGTAGCGACAACTCCTCTGTAACTACTGGATGGATATTCATGAAACTTTACAGAAATGTTGCCCATGAAGTCTAGTTGATCCTAGCAAAAATTCATGTTGATGTGAAATCCAAGATGGCCACCAAATCTAAAAATAGGTTTTTAACAAAACAAGTTTGTAGCGACTACTTCTTGAAAACTATAAGTAATATCTGATATGTGACTTTTTTCTAAAATGATCAGCATGACATGATGTTGGTCCTTGAATAATCAATCAGTAGAGCTTCAAGGTCATTGACCTCTTGTTTGATGATCATTTGAAGGTTTACTACAAAAAATTTGTCCTGACTAGTTTTGATTCGACTTAAACATGGCTGCCAGCGGCCATCTTTGTTTACATAGAGTTATATAATGAAAACTTGTAGCGACTACTCCTCTGAAACTTACTTGACGGATTTTCATGAAACTTCACAGGAATGTTGCTCTTGATGTCTAATTGATCCTAGCAAAATTTTAGGTCGGCCGGAAATTCAAGATGGCCGCCACGGCTAAAAATACATTTCAAAAAACAAATCTGTAGCGACTACTTCCTGAAATCAAAATCAATCAGTAGAGCTTCAAGGTCATTGATCCTTGTTTGATGATCATTTGAAGGTTTTACTACAAAAAATTTGTCCGGACTAGTTCTCCTGAACCCCTGGCCAGATTTCAGCGAAACTTTGCAAGGATGATTAGTACCAAGCTTAGTTATTCATATCATCACAGTGTTCCGTTTAAAAGAGTTTTGGTGGAGTTATGGCCCTTTAAAGGTTTTACTACACAAACTTTGATCGGACTAGTTTTCCTGAAACCAGGCCGGATTTCAGAGAATTCCTGGACTAGTTATGCTGAACTGAACCCCAAGCCTGACGAAACTTTGCAATAATGATCTGTATCAATCTTAGTTGTGCATATCGTCACCGTGTTCCTGTTGAATGATTTTTGGTGGAGATATGGCCCTTTAAAGGTTTCAATACACAAGCTGTCCCGACTACTTCTCCTGATCCCCCGATAAGAGCTGTTTTAGCCAGTAGAGCGTCCACAGGTCCTCTTCGGCCTCTTGTTGAAGATAGTTGGTTAGGAGACTTATAATTTGCTGAATTTGCTTTTTTCATTATTCTGCCATAGATTTAAATATAATATTGATGCAGTATAATATTGATGCAGTATTAAAATCAATTATAAGCAATGCGCAAAAATATTTGCTTTGAACTGTTCAAATAATTATTGAAAATATGCAAGTTGTGTAGAAGATCAAGAGGGATGCCGCGCATTTTAAAAAAATGCAAGAATGCCATGTGTCGCTTTAAAAGAATGATTAATGCTTTTGTTCCATTAATTTCATATTAATTTGCATGAAGTCTTAACTTTTGCATTTTTTCACTGATACTTTGAAGAATATATAATACAAAACTATTGTGTTCCACAATCAGTTATTATTAGTTTTATGAAACTTATTCAGTAAAATTGGTTTTAAAAAGAAACTCATTGTTCAAATCGATAGGTTTTGTAGTGACAGCCCTTTCTAACGTAACCTTTTTAAAACCAGATATTTCCATTGCTGTAATAAATTCCTATATTAAAGTAGCTATCCCGCCAACAATAGCCAAATGTACACCTTTATGTACACCTTTATGTACACCGTTAATTATAAACCTACTGACGATGAATTATATGTATAACTTACATAGTTTGAGAATCCAAACTCAATAGACACAATATAAACGGCTTTAACCAGCCAATTAAAGGCACACCCCAAAACTGGAACGTTAAATTGACAGTTACCAACTCATAATTTATTTTTCAAAAATTCAATCTATGGTATTTTAAGAACCTGTGAATAAACCTATACTTTTAATTGGCACATATACATTATTATATGACCTGAACACTTGGACAGAGTTATGATAAGCAGTTTTGTAGTGTAATTTTGCTGTTATTTCAACTTACTTGGCGGGTTAGTTTCTTTAACAGTTGTCTCAGTAATCAAAATGAGAGTAGTTTTTTTAGCTCAACTGGCCGAAGGCCAGCAGAGCTTATGGGATGCCGAGTTGTCCGTCTGTCCGTCGTCCGTCTGTCCGTCGTCTGTCCGTCCGTCGTTAACTTTTGTCTCGTTAAGACGATAGAGCCTTCATTTTTCATCCGATCTTTACCAAACTTTACCAGATTGTTAATGTCAATTAAAGCTCGGACAAGTTCGAAAACCAGCCAGATCGGACCAGTAACAGCATGGTTATGGCTAGGGTTGGATACCGGTACACGGTATCGGTACAGTACCGATAAGTAACTTCAAAAAGTACCGGTATATACCGTTTCGTAAAGAACCGGTTCCGATCTCGGTATTTCCACAAAAATGAATGCGAAATTCTTATCAAATTGCAGGTAATAAAACAACACAACATAAGCGAACACGCCGGCAGCGCGAGTCTAAACTGAAGGTTGACACTTTATATAGACACCGCCTGTTATGACGAGCTACTCGCGTGATGTCAGGCTTAGTTTTGCATTACTTTCTAAGTTGTTTAGCCTTCATTTTAGATGATGAAAATCTATAATATATCATAATAAACATTTATCGTTAATTTTATTCCATATTTGATCAGAATTAATAAATAAATTATTAGAAATAAAAGTTACGAATCCACGGAGTAACGAATGTAAACAAGTCATCTATTTTTGCGAACATTAGAAAATGGTCGGTGTCGGAAATAGAGTTCGGAATTCCCATGTATGGGCTTATTTCGCGAAGAAAACTGACGGTGGAAATTGCAATATTTGCAATAAACTTGTAAGTTTTTCTTTTGAAAGTTAAGGTTTACTTTAAAAAACTTCTAGTCATTTTAGTCTGAGATTAATCACGAGTCTACTATGATTTATTTGTAATCACTAATATGTGTTTATTAGTTCACTGTTACCTGTTGGAAAAAGAAGTTTGAATACAAAGTTCCATTTACTGGCTTTGAATGTTTATATATTACAATGATTAACAAAGTTCTCCCATATAAATATATTTGATTAAGTGTATCTACAATGATAAAGCATGAGTATAAAACTTACCAAATCATTGCTGGTCAGATGCACTAAAAGCATGATACATGGGAAGTGGTATCAGTATCGGTATCGTTAAAATACCGTATCGTTTCGTTGGTATCAGTATCGGTATCGGACCGGTTCGTGCTTAACGATATCCAACCCTAGTTATGGCCCTTGATTAACTAAAAATGCTATATTTTACCTTGTTAAGACGATAGGGCCTTCATTTTCCATCAGATCTTTAGCAAACTTTACCAGATTGTTAATGTCAATAAAGCTCAGATAGGTTCGAAAACCAACCAGATCGGAACAGTCTCAGCGGAGTCATGGTCCTTGATTTAGTTTATAATGCTATATTGTTATATTTTGCCTCGTTAAGATGATAGGGCCTTCGTTTTTCATCCTATCTTTACTAAACTTTACCACATTGTTATTATCAATGAAAGCTCGGACAAGTTTGAAAACCAGCCATATCGGACTAGTAACAGCGGAGTTATGGCCCTTGATTTAGTTAAAAATGCTATATTTTGCCTCGTTAAGACGATAGGGCTGATGGCTCTTGATTTAGTTAAACATGCTATATTTTGCCTCGTTAATACGGTAGGGCCTTCATTTTTCATCTGAACTTTACCAAACTTTACCAGATTCTTGAGTTATGGCCCTTGATTTAGTTAAAAAGCTGTGTTTTGCCCGAAACTTTAAAAAAACAACGTAAATGGCAGTCACTTGCTTCATTGATGTTATAAGAGCCGTGTTAGCCAGTAGAGCATCCACAGGCCCTCTTGGGCCTCTTGTTTAGCAAAGTCTTGATTGAAATGCTTTCATGCGCTTGGTAATCTTGCATACATCAGAAAGGTGGAGGTACCTTCAAAATGCATTTAAAACTCATGAAAAGAAATTGAAACTCTTAATTAAATATACTTTTCTGTTGAATATTATATTGGGCTAGTAAATTTTGAGCAGGTCTAGTGATTTTACCCAACTACTAGACCGGTGGTCAGTGGTCTGTACCAGTCTAGTAACTACTAGACCGGTGTCTAGTAACTACTAGACCGGTAACTACTAGACCAGTGGTCTGTTCCAGTCTAGTAACTACTGGTACCAGTCTAGTGTCTAGTAACTACTAGACCAGTGGTCTGGTACTAGTCTAGTAACTACTAGACTGGTGGTCTGGTACCAGTCTAGTAACTACTAGACCAACTACTAGACCAGTGGTCTGGTACCAGTCTAGTAACTACTAGACCGGTAACTACTAGCCCGGTAGTGTAGTAAACTAAAAATATTAATTTCTAGCCCAGTTATAGTTATAAATGTTGATAATGGTAGAAATAATGAAGCAGTTGTTCTGGGTCAACTCTTAGAGTTGTGGAAGTTTTATATTGGTTATGGTAGAAACAATAAAGAGTTTTATATTGGTTGTGCTAGAAACAATAAAGCATGGAAATAGTTAAGCATCTGTATTGGGCCCTTCTGATAGTCTCCAAATAATGCATGTTGTATTTTGGTTATGATAGAAATATATGCTGTCGTATGTTGCTTCGGTGTCTCCATACTACACCAAGCAGTCGATACTGCCGCGTCGATTTCTGTATTGCTGTATTTTTAACGGTTACAGAAATGCAATTGCACACAGAGCTTTAACGAAAAAGACCGAGCGATGATTTGACCATGATTAGGATAGTACACTAGTGTATTAATATATTTATGTCATGGTTTTTGTTACATTCTCACAGAGCAAGTTATGTGATTTATAAGAACAATTGTAAAAAATATGTAATAAATCAAATTTATCACAAATAATTTCAGTCAAAAATAATTAATAGAATATATCACGTCATGTTCAATATAATAATTTCAGTCAAAAATATATTGTATTATTGAATAGAATATTACACAGATAAGGCCAGAGTTTTTATGCCCCCAAAGGGTGGCATATAGTAATCGCACTGTCTGTCCGTTCGTCTGTACACTTGTGTATAACTCTGACAATAAAGGATGGATTTTCAAATAACTTCGCACAATTGCTCACCACAACAAGACGACGTGTCGCGCACAAAATCCAGGTCCGTGGCTCCAAGGTCAAGGTCACATTTAGAGATCAAAGGTCAAAATCCGTTCGTCTGTACACTCGTGTCCGCTTCATAACTATGACAATAATGGATGGATTTTCAAATAACTTCGCACAATTGCTCACCACAACAAGACGACGTGTCGCCCACAAAATCCAGGTCCGTGGCTCCAAGGTCAAGGTCACACTTAGAGATCAAAGTTCAAAATCCGTTCGTCTCTGCTTGATAACTCGGACAATAATGGATGGATTTTCAAAAACTTCGCACAATTGCTCACCACAACAAGGGAACGTGTCGCAATAAAAAAAAATAATATTTTTTTTTAATTTTTTTTTTCTTAATATTTTTTTTTTTTAATTTTTTTAAAATTTTATTTGATTTGATTTTTATTGTTTGTTTGATTTTTTTTTTTAATTCTGTTGGTTTCATATTTCTCCAAGGTCAAGGTCACACTTACAGATCTGTCACTTACTGTGACATTTGTTGTTTAAATTTATAAAAAAAAAATTATAATTTTTAACTACTGATCAGAGATCAGCAGAGCTTATGCCGTGGTGCGGCGTCCGGCGTCCGTCCGTCCGTCCGTCCGTCTGTCCGTTAACTTTTATTTGTAGCGACTACTCCTCTGAAACTACTGGATGGATATTCATAAAACTTTACAGAAATGTTGCCCATGAAGTCTAGTTGATCCTAGCAAAAATTCATGTTGATGTGAAATCCAAGATGGCCACCAAAGCTAAAAATAGATTTTTAGCTCTACTGATCAGAGATCAGCAGAGCTTATGCCGTGGTGCGGCGTCCGTCGTCCGTCTGTCCGTCCGTCCGTCTGTCCGTCCGTCTGTCCGTCCGTCCGTTAACTTTTATTTGTAGCGACTACTCCTCTGAAACTACTGGATGGATATTCATAAAACTTTACAGAAATGTTGCCCATGAAGTCTAGTTGATCCTAGCAAAAATTCATGTTGATGTGAAATCCAAGATGGCCGCCAAAGCTAAAAATAGATTTTTTAAATACAAGTTTGTAGCGAATACTTCTTGAAAACTATAAGTGATATTGATATGGGACTTTTTCTAAAATGATCAGCATGACATGATGTTGGTCCTTGTCGAAAATCGTTTTGATTTGACGTTAAACATGGCTGCCAGCGGCCATCTTTGTTTACATAGAGTTATATAATGAAAACTTGTAGCGACTACTCCTCTGAAACTACTTGACGGATTTTCATGAAACTTCACAGGAATGTTGCTCTTGATGTCTAATTGATCCTAGCAAAATTTCAGGTCGGCCGGAAATTCAAGATGGCCGCCACGGCTAAAAATATATTTTCAAAATACAAGTTTGTAGCGACTACTTCTTGAAAACTATAAGTGATATTGATATGGGACTTTTTCTAAAATGATCAGCATGACATGATGTTGGTCCTTATCAAAAATTGTTTTGATTCGACGTTAAACGTGGCTGCCAGCGGCCATCTTTGTTTACATAAAGTTATATAGTAAAAACTTGTAGCGACTACTCCTCTGAAACTACTTGGCGGATTTTCATGAAACTTTACAGGAATGTTGCTCTTAATGTCTTATTGATCCTAGCAAAATTTCAGATCGGCCAGAAATTCAAGATGGCTGCCACAGTTAAAAATAGATTTTTAAAAAATAAGTTTGGGGGCGACTACTTTTTGAAAACTATAAGTGATATTGATATGGGACTTTTTCTAAAATGATCAGCATGACATGATGGTTATCCGAGTCGAACATTATTTTGATTCGACATTAAACATGGCTGCCAGTAGCCATCTTTGTTTACATGGAGTTATATAATGAAAACTTGTAGCGACTACTCCTCTTAAACTACTTGACGGATTTTCATGAAACTTCACAGAAATGTTGCTCTTGATAACTTATTGATCCTAGCAAAATTTCAGGTCGGCCGGAAATTCAAGATGGCCGCCATGGCTAAAAATAGATTTTCAAAATACAAGTTTGTAGCGACTACTTCTTGAAAACTATAAGTGATATTGATATGGGGCTTTTTCTAAAATGATCAGCATTACATGATGTTGGTCTTTATCAAAAATCGTTTTGATTCAACGTTAAACGTGGCTGCCAGCGGCCATCTTTGTTTACATAGAGTTATATAGTAAAAACTTGTAGCGACTACTCCTCTGAAACTACTTGGCGGATTTTCATGAAACTTTACAGGAATGTTGCTCTTAATGTCTAATTGATCCTAGCAAAATTTCAGATCGGCCAGAAATTCAAGATGGCTGCCACAGTTAAAAATAGATTTTTAAAAAATAAGTTTGTAGCGACTACTTCTTGAAAACTATAAGTGATATTGATATGGGACTTTTTCTAAAATGATCAGCATGACATGATGTTTTCCGAGTCGAACATTATTTTGATTCGACATTAAACATGGCTGCCAGTGGCCATCTTTGTTTACATGGAGTTATATAATGAAAACTTGTAGCGACTACTCCTCTGAAACTACTTGACGGATTTTCATGAAACTTCACAGAAATGTTGCTCTTGATAACTAATTGATCCTAGCAAAATTTCAGGTCGGCCGGAAATTCAAGATGGCCGCCATGGCTAAAAATAGATTTTCAAAATACAAGTTTGTGGCGACTACTTCTTGAAAACTATAAGTGATATTGATATGGGACTTTTTCTAAAATGATTGCATGACATGATGGTTATCCGAGTCGAACATTATTTTGATTCGACATTAAACATGGCTGCCAGTGGCCATCTTTGTTTACATAGAGTTATATAATGAAAACTTGTAGCGACTACTCCTCTGAAACTTCTTGACGGATTTTCATGAAACTTCACAGAAATGTTGCTCTTGATGTCTTATTGATCCTAGCAAAATTTCAGGTCGGCCGGAAATTCAAGATGGCCACCATGGCTAAAAATAGATTTTCAAAATGCAAGTTTGTAGCGACTACTTCTTGAATACTATAAGTGATATTGATATGGGACTTTTTCTAAAATGATCAGCATGACATGATGTTGGTCCTAATCAAAAATCGTTTTGATTCGACGTTAAACGTGGCTGCCAGCGGCCATCTTTGTTTACATAGAGTTATATAATGAAAACTTGCAGCGACTACTCCTCTGAAACTACTTGGCGGATTTTCATGAAACTTTACAGGAATGTTGCTCTTAATGTCTAATTGATCCTAGCAAAATTTCAGATCGGCCAGAAATTCGAGATGGCTGCCACAGTTAAAAATAGATTTTTAAAAAATAAGTTTGTAGCGACTACTTCTTGAAAACTATAAGTGATATTGATATGGGACTTTTTCTAAAATGATCAGCATGACATGATGGTTATCCGAGTCGAACATTATTTTGATTCGACATTAAACATGGCTGCCAGTGGCCATCTTTGTTTACATAGAGTTATATAATGAAAACTTGTAGCGACTACTCCTCTGAAACTACTTGACGGATTTTCATGAAACTTCACAGAAATGTTGCTCTTGATGACTAATTGATCCTAGCAAAATTTCAGGTCGGCCGGAAATTAAAGATGGCCGCCATGGCTAAAAATAGATTTTCAAAATGCAAGTTTGTAGCGACTACTTCTTGAAAACTATAAGTGATATTGATATGGGACTTTTTCTAAAATGATCAGCATTACATGATGTTGGTCCTTGTCAAAAATCATTTTGATTCGATGTTAAACATGGCTGTCAGCGGCCATCTTTGTTTACATAGAATTATATAATGAAAACTTGTAGCGACTACTCCTCTGAAACTACTTGGCGGATTTTCATGAACTTCACAGGAATGTTGCTCTTGATGTCTAATTGATCCTAGCAAAATTTCAGGTCGGCCAGAAATTCAAGATGGCTGCCACGGCTAAAAATAAATTTTCAAAAAACAAGTTTGTAGCAACTACTTCCTGAAATCAAAATCAATCAGTAGAGCTTCAAGGTCATTGACCTCTTGTTTGTTTTTGTTTTAATTTTTTTTTAAATTTTATTTTATTTGATTTTTAGCTCTACTGATCAGAGATCAGCAGAGCTTATGCCGTGGTGCGGCGTCCGTCCGTCTGTCCGTCCGTAAACTTTTTTTTGTAGCGACTACTCCTCTGAAACTACTGAATGGATTTTCATGAAACTTTACAGAAATGTTGCCCATAAAGTCTAGTTGATCCTAGCAAAAATTCATGTTGATGTGAAATCCAAGATGGGCGCCAAAGCTAAAAATAGAGTTTTTAAAATACAAGTTTGTAGCGACTACTTCTTGAAAACTATAAGTGATATTGATATGGGACTTTTTCTAAAATGATCAGCATGACATGATGTTGATCCTAGTCAAAAATCGTTTTGATTCAACGTTAAACATGGCTGCCAGCGGCCATCTTTGTTTACATAGAGTTATATAGTAAAAACTTGTAGCGACTACTTCTCTGAAACTACTTGGCCGATTGTCATGAAACCTTACAGGAATGTTGCTCTTGATGTCTAATTGATCCTAGAAAAATTTCAGGTCGGCCGGAAATTCAAGATGGCCGTCACAGCTAAAAATAGATTTTTAAAAAATAAGTTTGTAGCGACTACTTCTTGAAAACTATAAGTGATATTGATATGGGACTTTTTCTAAAATGATCAGCATTACATGATGTTGATCCTAGTCAAAAATTGTTTTGATTCAACGTTAAACATGGCTACCAGCGGCCATCTTTGTTTACATAGAGTTATATAGTAAAAACTTGTAGCGACTACTCCTCTGAAACTACTTGGCGGATTGTCATGAAACTTTACAGGAATGTTGCTCTTGATGTGTAATTGATCCTAGAAAAATTTCAGGTCGGCCGGAAATTCAAGATGGCCGTCACAGCTAAAAATAGATTTTTAAAAAATAGGTTTGTAGCGACTACTTCTTGAAAACTATAAGTGATATTGATATGGGACTTTTTCTGAAATGATCAGCATGACATGATGTAGATCCTTGTGGAAAATTATTTTGATTTGACTTTAAACATGGCTGCCAGTGGCCATCTTTGGTTACATAGAGTTATATAGTAAAAACTTGTAGCGACTACTCCTCTGAAACTACTTGACGGATGTTCATGAAACTTCACAGGAATGTTGCTCTTGATGTCTAGTTGATCCTAGAAAAATTTCAGGTCTGCCGGAAATTCAAGATGGCCACCACAGCTAAAAATAGATTAAAAATAAATAAGTTTGTAGCGACTACTTCTTCAAAACAATAAGAGATATTGATATGGGACTTTTTCTAAAATGATCAGTATGACATGATGTTGGTCCTTGTCGAAAATCGTTTTGATTTGACGTTAAACATGGCTGCCAGCGGCCATCTTTGTTTACATGGAGTTATATAATGAAAACTTGTAGCGACTACTCCTCTGAAACTACTTGACGGATTTTCATGAAACTTCACAGGAATGTTGCTCTTAATGTCTTATTGATCCTAGCAAAATTTCAGGTCGGCCGGAAATTCAAGATGGCCGCCACGGTTAAAAATAGATTTTCAAAAAACAAGTCTGTAGAGACTACTTCCTGAAATCAAAATCAATCAGTAGAGCTTCAAGGTCATTGACCTCTTGTTATTGTTTGTTTTATTTATTTATATTTTTTAATTTTCTTTTTAAATATATCTGTTGGTTTCATATGGCTCCAAGGTCAAGGTCACACTTACAGGTCTGTCCCTTACTGTGACATTTCTTGTTTATTTATTTTTTGGTGTTAACGCCGTGTTAGCAGGAAGCATTGCTGTGCCTATTGCATTTTTTTGCGGTTCGTTGATTTTTGATGGAGTTACGGCCCCTTGACATTTTTTTTTTAAATTTCTTGTCGGCGCTACTCCTCCTTAATGCCTTGTTGGATTGCATGGGGCTGGCGTGGCGCAGTCGGTAGCACGGCGGATTTGTAACCGGAGGCCCCGGGTTCAATCCTCCGTGGTGCCACTGAGTTCCGTCGGTGTGTTCTTGGGCAAGACACTTTACCTTAGCCTTGTCCGTCGGATGGGGACGTAAACCGTGCGGTCCCGTGTATCGGTCTATCCTCTGAGCACGTTAAAGAACCAGAGGAATCTATTCGATAATAAGAGTAGGGCAGGTTCCCAAATTCCTATGTATCCTTTCCCTCTCTCTGGGGCAGCTCTAAATAACCTATACTGTGTTGATGAGCCGTTAAACAACATTCAATTCAATTCAATTGTTGGATTGCAAAAATAATATATAATTTTTTTTTTATTTTTTTTTTGTAATTCTTTTTTTTTTAGTATTTTTATTTTTATTTTATTTTATTTGATTTTTAGCTCTTCTGATCAGAGATCAGCAGAGCTTATGCCGTGGTGCGGCGTCCGTCTGTCTGTCCGTCCGTCTGTCCGTCCGTAAACTTTTTTTTTTAGCCACTACTCCTCTGAAACTGCTGAATGGATTTTCATGAAACTTTGCAGAAATGTTGCCCATGAAGTCTAGTTGATCCTAGCAAAAATTCATGTTGATGTGAAATCCAAGATGGCCACCAAATCTAAAAATAGATTTTTAAAAAACAAGTTTGTAGCGACTACTTCTTGAAAATTCTAAGTGATATTGATATGGGACTTTTTCTAAAATGATCAGCATGACATGATGTTGGTCCTTGTCCAAAATCGTTTTGATTCAACGTTAAACATGGCTGCCAGCGGCCATCTTTATTTACATAGAGTTATTTAGTAAAAACTTGTAGCGACTACTGCTCTGAAACTACTCGACAGATTTCCATGAAACTTCACAGGAATGTTTCTCTTGATGTCTAAATGATCCTAGCAAAATTTCAGGTCGGCTGGAAATTCAAGATGGCCGCCACGGCTAAAAATAAATTTTCAAAATACACGATTGTAGCGACTACTTCTTGAAAACTATAAGTGATATTGATATGCATCTTTTCCTAAAATGATCAGTATGACATGATGTTGATCCTTGTCAAAAATTATTTTAATTTGACATTAAACATAGCCGCCAGCGGCCATCTTTATTTACATAGAGTTATTTAGTAAAAACTTGTAGCGACTACTCCTCTGAAACTACTCGACAGATTTCCATGAAACTTCACAGGAATGTTTCTCTTGATGTCTAATTGATCCTAGCAAAATTTCAGGTCAGCCGGAAATACAAGATGGCCGCCATGCCTGAAAATAGATTTTCAAAATTCAAGTTTGTAGCGACTACTTCTTAAAAACTATAAGTGATATTGATATGGGACTTTTACTAAAATGATCAGTATGACATGATGTTGATCCTTGTCAAAAGTTATTTTGATTTGACATTAAATATGGCCGCAAGCGCCCATCTTTGTTTACATAGAATTATATAATGAAAACTTGTAGCGACTTCTCCTATGAAACTACTTGATGGATTTTCATGGAACTCCACAGGAATGTTGACCTAGCTATCAAAAATCAATCAGTAGAGCTTCAAGGTCATTGACCTCTTGTTATTGTTTGTATGATTTTTTTTTTTTTTTAAATATATCTGTTGGTTTCATATTGCTCCAAGGTCAAGGTCACACTTACAGGTCACTTCGGGGGGATTTGTCACTTACTGTGACATTTCTATTTTAGCTCTACTGATCAGAGATCGGCAGAGCTTATGCCGTGGTGCGGCGTCCATCGTCCGTCCCTCTGTCTGTCTGTCTGTCTGTCTGTCTGTCTGTCTGTCTGTCCGTCCTTAAACTTTTTTTTGTAGCGACTACTCTGAAACTATTGAATGGATTTTCATGAAACTTTACAGAAATGTTGCCCATGAAGTCTAGTTGATCCGAACAAAAATTCATGTTGATGTGAAATTCAAGATGGCCACCAAATCTAAAAATAGATTTTTAAAAAACAAGTTTGTAGCGACTACTTCTTGAAAACTCTAAGTGATATTGATATGGGACTTTTTATAAAATGATCAGCATGACATGATGTTGGTCCCTGTCGAAAATCGTTTTGATTTGATGTTAAACGTGGCTGTCAGCGGCCATCTTTGTTTACATAGAGTTATCTAGTACAAACTTGTAGTGACTACTTCTCTGTAACTACTCGACGGATTTTCATGAAACTTCACAGGAATGTTGCTCTTGATGTCTATTTGATCATAGCAAAATTTCAAGTCAGCCGGAAATTCAAGATGGCCACCATGGCTGATTATAGATTTTCAAAATACAAGTTTGTGACGACTACTTTTTGAAAACTATAAGTGATAATGATATGGGACTTTTTCTAAAATGGTCAGTATGACATGATGTTGATCATTGTCAAAAAGTATTTTGATTTGACGTTAAACATGGCCACCAGTGGCCATCTTTGTTTACATAGAGTTATATAATGAAAACTTGTAGCGACTACTCTGAAACTACTTGACGGATTTTCATGAAACTTCACAGGAATGCTGATCTAGCTATCAAAACCTATCAGTAGAGCTTCAAGGTAATGACCTATTGTTTTTATTGTCAGTTCTCTGACCGTACTTTTAGTAAAAATTTGAAAAAATGATTATTTTTTTTATATTATTATAATTTAAATAAATAAATAAATAAATGTGTGTTTTTCTCTCAAACATTTAAACAATTTGGTAAAAAAAAGCATCTGGTATGTGTATTGCTGTCTGCTTTTTAAACAACCATATTATGACCATGTTTAAAAAAATTCATTGTTAAATCAGAGGATAATATTTGTATAGATAAGGTCAGTTTTATGCTTTACGATATAACTAACTGCATTTCAACATACATACTTAAAAAGCTGGACTCTTTGTTTTCTCCTCCCCCTTTGAAACCTTTTTTATGAAACAAATCGATGAAACCAAAAAATAGAAAACTCTGGCCTAATTTCAGTTATAATACAATTCAAAAAAATATCCACAATATTATATGGTATATCCAACAAATAAAAATATATACACAATATTATATGGTACATCCCACACATAAAAATATACCCACAACATTATACGGTATATCTCACAAATAAAAATATATCCACAATATTATATGGCACATCCCACAAATACATAGAGGATCTTAAATGAGTTCCCATTTCATATAAGATTTATGAAACGAGTTATGAATTATTTTAATTTTAACGAGCCTTTTTGCGAATTAAAATTAAAAATAATTCATAACGAGTTTCATAAATCTTATATGGAATTGGAACGAGTTTAAGATCCTTTTTATCCCATAACATTGCAATCAAATTAGTAAAAATTAATTCAGATGGACATAGAACCGCCACGACGTCAGACACACTTTAGCGCCAAAACGTCATAAAATATGTGACGTCGTAACGTCGCCTCTCACACATAACGTTGCATATAAAAGAGTTCGTGAATTACCTCTTTACAAAATAGCAGTTTACGCCAACTTTTTAACAAACCAACAACAATGTTTTGTATAACGTGCATTATTTTTAGAAGCTGTCACAAATAATACGTTGATGACTCAGACCTGGGTGAATTTGTAATAAATAAAATAGTTTCAGTTAATAAACTTGCGTATTGTTACAGGTTTAACTCAACCAATCAAAATCGTTCCAGGTTGTATTACACGTGTGTCATACAATAGAATATTATATGGGTGTTCGACGCTGCTAACAAGGGACGTTATAAAAATATATCCACAATATTGAAGGGTACATCTCGCACATAAAAATATACCCACAATATTATACGGTATATCCCACAAATAAAAATATATCCAGAATATTATATGGCACATCTCACAAATAAAAATTTATCCACAATATTATATGGTACATTTCACAAATAAAAATATACCCACAATATTAAATGGCACATCCCACAAATAAAAATATATCCACAATATTATATGGCACATCCCACAAATAAAAATATATCCACAATATTATATGGCACATCTCACAAATAAAAATATATCCACAATATTATATGGCACATCTCACAAATAAAAAATATATCCACAATATTATATGTCACATCTCACAAATAAAAATATACCCACAATATTATATGGCACATCCCACAAATAAAAATATATCCACAATATTATATGGCACATCCCACAAATAAAAATATATCCACAATATTATATGGCACATCTCACAAATAAAAATATATCCACAATATTATATGGCACATCTCACAAATAAAAATATATCCACAATATTATATGGCACATCTCACAAATAAAAATATATCCACAATATTATATGGCACATCTCACAAATAAAAATATACCCACAATATTATATGGCACATCCCACAAATAAAAATATATCCACAATATTATATGGCACATCCCACAAATAAAAATATATCCACAATATTATATGGCACATCTCACAAATAAAAATATATCCACAATATTATATGGCAAATAAAAATATATCCACAATATTATATGGCACATCTCACAAATAAAAATATATCCACAATATTATATGGCACATCTCACAAATAAAAATATACCCACAATATTATATGGCACATCCCACAAATAAAAATATATCCACAATATTATATGGCACATCCCACAAATAAAAATATATCCACAATATTATATGGCACATCTCACAAATAAAAATATATCCACAATATTATATGGCACATCTCACAAATAAAAATATATCCACAATATTATATGGCACATCCCACAAATAAAAATATATCCACAATATTATATGGCACATCCCACAAATAAAAATATATCCACAATATTATATGGCACATCCCACAAATAAAAATATATCCACAATATTATATGGCACATCCCACAAATAAAAATATATCCACAATATTATATGGCACATCCCACAAATAAAAATATATCCACAATATTATATGGCACATCCCACAAATAAAAATATATCCACAATATTATATGGCACATCCCACAAATAAAAATATATCCATAATATTATATGGCACATCCCACAAATAAAAATATATCCACAATATTATATGGCACATCCCACAAATAAAAATATATCCACAACATTATTAATATATTTAATGAGAGTGATTCCCTGCCAACATTCAATTCACTGTCTACATCACTGGTACATCACCCTGGACTGATTATTTAATGTTTGAATCTATTTCATGTTTTTTGTACAGTTATTTACTGTAGGTGAAACGCTTGGATACTGTTTGTGTGTTCCATGTGGCCAGAACTGCCAACATACAGCTTACTGTCCTGGTCACTGTAACATATTGACCGTGGCCAGTCCGATCCATCTTCCTCACTCTGTATGACCTGTATCTTGGTAAGGTCAGCTGTAAGTTGGTGAATGTTTTTGGACAAACAACCACACACATACACTGTGCCAACTGGGGCCACAGTCAGTCCAGTAGGATATCTCAGCTGATCATCCGTGTACTTGGCCTTAACCTGACCGTCTGTTGTCATGCTGATCACTGTGTCATTCAGCGAGTCAGATATGTATAAAGTAGCTCCATCAGGACTGATAGCTAGGTACCATGGCACGTCACTAATCAACCGGACACCATTGGTATACTTCCTTATAGTCCTTAGTACAACACCCTGCATGTCAATAACCTTAACTCTTCCTGGGTTATACAATGAGACTATTAATCTCCCTTTATTATATACAATACCACCACAGACACCATTACCATTCACTTTTAACTTCCTGAGACGGGTAAGGGTACTGCTGACAACTGACATTAGCTGAATACTATAACGTAATGTTATTGCTACCAGTCCACTGCCTGCCTCTGTTAAATCCTTTGGTCCCTCTGACAGATCCGCAACTGAGATCACCTTGCCTCGTGTAACATCAATCAGTTTGACTTTTCGGTTTTCACGATCCACCACAACTAGGTTGCCAGTACCCAGAATGACACACCCAGTTATCCGGCAGTTCTTCTTGTCATTGTCTGCCTTCACATTGATGCTGCCTACGAGGCTGGCTCTCAGTGCTCCAGGATGCCGTCTGGGTTTAGTTGAAGATTGGAATGCTTCTGGTATACGTTGGTTTGATTTTGACATATTTCCATTATCCTGTCTGGGCTGAGTTGAAGGTGGAGATATAGAAGAAGGTGTCTTGGATTTTGGCATTTGATTCTTATCTAGCAGTAGCAGTAAGTGGTCCCTCGATGGTTTTGGCTTACGATGAGATGAGTAGCAGGTCTTACATAGATATTCTGCACAGTCATTACAGAATCCCATGGCTTCCACATGTTGCCCTACAGTGTCACATGGCTGGCAGAACCAATCAAACACTTCCTCTGAACCGGCGGCATACAAATCCAACATTTTATCAGATCCTTTATTGCTTGGCTTTAATGACTTCCTCCCAAGTACCGAGTCTGCGTTTTTATTTACCTCTGCTGTACTGGATGACTTCCTCCCAGGTACCGAGTCTGTGTCTCTATTTACCTCTGCTGTACTGGATGACTTCCTCCCAAGTACCGAGTCTGTGTCTCTATTTACTTCTGCTGAGCTGGATGACTTCCTCCCAAGTACCGAGTCTGTGTCTCTATTTACTTCTGCTGAGCTGGATGACTTCCTCCCAAGTACCGAGTCTGTGTCTCTATTTACCTCTGCTGAGCTGGATGACTTCCTCCCAAGTACCGAGTCTGTGTCTCTATTTACCTCTGCTGAGCTGGATGACTTCCTCCCAAGTACCGAGTCTGTGTCTCTATTTACCTCTGCTGAGCTGGAACTCTTCCTCCCAAGTACCGAGTCTGTGTCTCTATTTACTTTTGCTCCGGCATCCTCACTTCTAGATGCTGGCTTCTCTGGCTTGCCTGCTGCGGTGCCCATTTATTTGCTATAATATTTCCCTACTGTAATTGTTTCTTGAATATTTAAAATACGGCTTTTTAAATATTTAAATTTTAAAATCATAATTTGTGATATTTCTCTGTTGATATTATTCTCTCAGGTTATGGGAGATATGGCAGGTAGACTCTGTATTTATATGCCAAGTTATTGAATTCATTTATCTTTGAAAATGTTGGCATACATTTCTTTCCAATTGAAGCTTGATTATTGGCAGTGTTTAATTTGTATTTTAATAGCTTGAATATTTTTTTGTGAAATATATATTAAACTTCCTCCTTAAGGTATTTAATAATTTTTACCATTGTTTTAAAAGAAATATTCGCTATCTGGATACGGTGTCGTTCAACTATATAAATTTATATACAGGCCTTAATTTATTCCAGACCCCAAATACATACTGTCTTTGGATATATTCTAGTGCACTCTCGGTTGGTAGTTTTCCCATGGACGGAGTCTACAAGTTTATCTCAATTGCTCTGCTTTGATAATATCCCCATGGACAGACACATCAGACAGAGTCTACATTTTTATCTCAATTTCTCTGCTTTGATAATATCCCCATGGACAAACACATAAGACCGATCTACAAGTTTATCTCATTTGCTCTGCTTTGATAATATCCCCATGGACAAACACATAAGACCGAATCTACAAGTTTATCTCATTTGCTCTGCTTTGATAATATCCCAATGGACAAACACATCAGACTGAGTCTACAAGTTTATCTCAGTTGCTCTGTTTGATAATATCCCATAAACAGACACATCAGACCGAGTCTACAAGTTTATCTCAATTGCTCTGCTTTGATTATTAGTCCCCTACGATCCAGACCGGAGGGCACTTTAGGTTTGCCCCCCTCCGTCCGTCCGTCAGTCAGTCCGTCAGTCTGTTTTTTTTGTCCGGACTGTAACTTTGTCATGCATAGTTGGATTTTGAAATAACCTGGCACAAATGTTAACCATAATGAGACTGCGTGTCGCGCGCAAGATCCAGGTCCGTAGCTTAAAGGTCAAGGTCACACACAGTTGGAGGTTAAAGGTCAGAAAAACGCTTGTCCGGGCTGAAACTTTGACATGCATCGTGGGATTTTGAAATAACTTGGCACAAATGTTCACTATAATGAGACGGTGTGTTGTTGCGCGCAAGATCCAGTTCCGTAGCTCAAAGTTCAAGGTCACACTTGGAGGTTAAAGGTCAGAAATAGGCTTGTCCTGGCTGTTACTTTGTCATGCATTGTGGGATTTTGAAATAACTTGGCAAAAAATGTTCACCATAATGAGACGGCATGTCTCGCGTAAGACCCAGGTCCTTATCTCAAAGGTCAAGGTCACGATACCTTCAGAACACAGGAACACGTATTTTGCAGCTAAACATGGTAAGATCCTTGCATGATCATTCACAAGGCTACATTCAACCTTTCATATGGGTACATTCAAAGATAATTTTTTCTTCAATAACTTCAGAATTAACAAACTGGCTAGTAACAACTTTATTTCTTTGACATTTTTGCAATTATTGTGTTGACAAAACACAGTAACATTTAACAGCAGTTTGACATTTGTGCAATTATTGTGTTGACAAAACAGTAACCTTTGACAACAGTGCAGCTTCTGAATTGTTAATTTTGCACAAGACTCGGTAGGGGACTATGGCCGTCCCTCGGACTGCTTCTTGTTTTCTTATAGACATCACTCCAGACTGAGTCTACAAGTTTATCTCAGTTGCTCTGATTTAGGAATGCCCCAGACAATAGTCTAGATATTGATCTAGTTTTCTTAGGATTTAATATTATTGATATAAGAAAACAGAAACAAACATTTAGGAGCTGCCACCTGTTGTTCAGTTCTCTTTTTTACACATTCAAATAACGAAGGATTTAGTGATATTCAATATTTGCAAAATATTTCTTATTTCAATTTCATATTCAAATTCATTGATTAGTTCAATTTACAAATAGTTATACAACCCAAAATATAACCGAATTCATTCGGGTCTAAGAAGACATGTTCAGCTGATCAGAAAACTGATAAACCTTCAAATTGCAAGCAACTCCATGCCTCTTTTGTATTAATCAAGTTAAACATATGTTTACTCAAACCCAAAGAAGGCTGGCTCTATCTAAAATGATGTTTATTTTATGAGATGTTTCCAAATGTTGTTCTACATCTAATGAATCGTCTTATAATTTGTTAAATAGAAATAACCTGTTGAAATATTGAATATATTATTCTTTGCAAAAGAAATCATTTTTTCTAGACTTTGTTGTCAAATGTCACAATTTTTAACGGACAGTTATTCACAGTTTTACATAGACTAAAATTGGAAAAAACTTAAAAGAAGCTTCTTCTCTGAAACCAATAGAGCCAAAGGGTTTAATAATTTTTAATTACTACATGCTTATGTTCCTCTGCCGACTTTGTCCAAAAGTTAACCCTGGGGTCACATTTGGGCCCAGGGGTCCCATGTTTTACATTGAAAACTTTAATGTTTAAGGGAAAACTTAAGAAATCTTCCCTGAAACTACAGGAGCCAGGGGTTTAATGTTTTGCATTTGCCATAGGCTTATGGTCCTCTACCAAGTTTGTTCAAATGGTGACCCTGATGTCAAATTTAGCTCCACTCCAGGAGTTACATGTTTTACATAGACTTCCATAGGGAAAAACTTGAAAAATCTCTTCTAAAACCACAAAGCTCGCATATACATGAGCTAGAGATTAAATTTTATGCATTTACCATTAACTTAACATCCTCTATCAAGTAAAATGGTGACTCCGGAGTAAAATTTGGCCCCGCCCCAGGGGTCACTCATTTTACATAGACTTTTATGGAGAACAATTTAAAAAATCTTCTTTGAGACCACAATTATAAATCATTTATATATTGCATGTCCTTAACCAATTTTGTTGAAATGATGAAATTGGTGTCAAATTTAGCCCTGCCCTTGGTGTCATAGATTTATAAGAGTTATGTAGGAAAATCTTTATAAATCTTCTTCTCTGAAACTACATGAGCTAGAGGTCTAATATTTTGCATATACCATAAGCTTATGGTCCTCTATCAAGTTTGTTCAAATCAAGACCATGGAGTCAAATTTAGATACTTATAGGGAAAAACCTTAAAAGATTTTCTTCCCTGAAACCACAGTTATACACTGAGCATGAACAGGCAAATAGATCCCCACCCTAAAGCCATATCATTATACACTTACTGGGCAATCCCCGGAGAACAGATGTATACAACCATCCAATCAGCTTTGGCCGCATCTGTCTCTTTAAAAGAATGATTCAGACAGAAATGTTTCTATGCCTGTATTCTATTAATTTCATATCAATGTTCACCATGAACTTTTCACACTTTTTCACCGATAATTGAAGAATATAATTTTATAATAATACAAAACAATTATGTTCCACAATCAGTTAATATTAATTTTATGAAAATTATTCAGTAAAATTGGTTTTAAGAAGAAACTCATTATTCAAATCAATAGGTTTTGCAGTGACAGCCCTTTCTAACGTAACCTTTTTAAAAACCAGATATTTCCATTGCTGTAATAAATTCCTATATTAAAGTAGCTATCCCGCCAACAATAGCCAAATGTACACCTTTATGTACACCTTTATGTACACCGTTAATTATAAACCTACTGACGATGAATTATATGTATAACTTACATAGTTTGAGAATCCAAACTCAATAGACACAATATAAACGGCTTTAAACAGCCAATTAAAGGCACACCCCAAAACTGGAGCGTTAAATTGACAGTTACCAACTCATAATTTATTTTTCAAAAATTCAATCTTTGGTATTTTAAGAACCTGTGAATAAACCTATACTTTTAATGGGCACATATACATTATTATATGAGCTGAACACTTGGACAGAGTTATGATAAGTGGATTTGTAGTGTAATTTTGCTGATATTTCAACTTATTTGGCAGGTAAGTTTCTTTAACAGTCGCCTCAGTAATCAAAATGAGACTAGTTTGTTTAGCGAAGTCTTGATTAAAATGCTTTCATGTGCTTGGATAATCTTGCATACATCAGAAAGGTGGAGGTACCTTCAAAATGCAAGTAAATTTTGAGTAGGTCTAGTGATTTTACCCAACTGCTAGACCAGTGGTCTGTACCGGTCTAGTAACTACTAGACTGGTGTCTAGTAACTACTAGACTGGTGGTCAGTGGTCTGGTACCAATCTAGTAACTACTAGACCAGTAACTACTAGACAAGTGGTCTGTTACCAGTCTAGTAACTACTGGTACCAGTCTAGTAACTACTGGTACCAGTCTAGTAACTACTAGACCAGTGGTCTGGTTCATCTAGTAACTACTAGACCAAACTAGACCATTGGTCTGGTACCAGTCTAGTAGTTACTAGTCCTTGAATTTGGCCTTCCAATAAGGGTGGTAACCCTGGAACTTGTGGAAGTTTTATATGGGTTTATATGGTAGAAACAATAAAGCATTTTATATTGGTTGTGCTAGAAACAATAAAGCATGGAAATAGTTAAGCATCTGTATTGGGCCCTTCTGATAGTCTCCAAATAATGCATGTTGTATTTTGGTTATGATAGAAATATATGCCATCCTATGTTGCTTCGGTTTCTCCATACTACACCAAGCAGTAGATACTGCGGCGTCGATTTCCATAATGCAGTATTTTTAACGGTTAAGGCCGTTTCACATATACATTGAAATGAAACCGAACCGAAGCCGTTTTTTGTCGTTTCGGAATCGGCTAGTGCTTTCGCATAAAAGTCGACTTTTGATCCGAATCTCTAAAAATAGCGACCTATTTGAGACCGAATCCGAAAAAAATAGAAATCCAATTCGTGTATGTTTTCGTTTTGCTTTCTGTTCCGGCGTATATGTGGAAACCCTCGTTTGCGGTAGACTAGTACATCCTAATTTTTTCGTTTCGGTTTCGGTTTATATGTGAAATGATCTTTACAGAAATATTTATACGGCACATCCCACACATAAAAATATATCCACAATATTATATGGCACATCTAACAAAAACAATATATCCACAATATTATATGGCACATCTCACAAAAACAATATATCCACAATATTATATAGCACATCTCACAAATAAAAATATACCCACAATATTATATGGCACATCTCACAAATAAAAATATACCCACAATATTATATGGCACATCCCACACATAAAAATATATCCACAATATTATATGGCACATCTCACAAAAACAATATATCCACAATATTATATGGCACATCTCACAAAAACAATATATCCACAATATTATATGGCACATCTCACAAAAACAATATATTCACAATATTATATGGCACATCTCACAAAAACAATATATCCACAATATTATATGGCACATCTCACAAAAACAATATATCCACAATATTATATGGCACATCTCACAAAAACAATATATCCACAATATTATATGGCACATCTCACAAAAACAATATATCCACAATAGTATATGGCACATCTCACAAAAACAATATATCCACAATATTATATGGCACATCTCACAAAAACAATATATCCACAATATTCTATGGCACATCTCACAAAAACAATATATCCACAATATTATATGGCACATCACACAAAAACAATATATCCACAATATTATATGGCACATCTCACAAAAACAATATATCCACAATATTATATGGCACATCTCACAAAAACAATATATCCACAATATTATATGGCACATCTCACAAAAACAATATATCCACAATATTATATGGCACATCTCACAAAAACAATATATCCACAATATTATATGGCACATCTCACAAAAACAATATATCCACAATATTATATGGCACATCTCACAAAAACAAAAACAATATATCCACAATATTATATGGCACATCTCACAAAAACTATATATCCACAATATTATATGGCACATCTCACAAAAACAATATATCCACAATATTATATGGCACATCTCACAAAAACAATATATCCACAATATTATATGGCACATCTAACAAAAACTATATATCCACAATATTATATGGCACATCTCACAAAAACAATATATCCACAATATTATATGGCACGTACATCTCACGAAAACAATATATCCACAATATTATATGGCACATCTCACAAAAACAATATATCCACAATATTATATGGCACATCTCACAAAAACAATATATCCACAATATTATATGGCACATCTCACAAAAACAATATATCCACAATATTATATGGCACATCTCACAAAAACAATACATCCACAATATTATATGGCACATCTCACAAAAACGATATATCCACAATATTATATGGCACATCTCACAAAAACAATATATCCACAATATTATATGGCACATCTCACAAAAACAATATATCCACAATATTATATGGCACATCTCACAAAAACAATATATCCACAATATTATATGGCACATCTCACAAAAACAATATATCCACAATATTATATGGCACATCTCACAAAAACAATATATCCACAATATTATATGGCACATCTCACAAATAAAAATATATCCACAATATTATACCGTATATCCCACAAATAAAAAAATGTCCACAATACATTTTATTCATTCGATTTCTGCCTTGAAATAATAAAAATGTGCCAGTTACTATTTCTGTATTCCTGATACTACATAGTCTCTACTGTTTGTTTAGTAATTGTTTATTAACTTTAATCTGGATTATAAAACATTAATACATTTAATGAGAGTGATGCCAACATTCAGTTCACTGTCTACATCACTGGTACATATACATACCCTCACTGTCTACATCACTGGTACTTATACATACCCTCACTGTCTACATCACTGGTACATACACATACCCTCACTGTCTACATCACTGGTACATATACATACCCTCACTGTCTACATCACTGGTACATATACATACCCTCACTGTCTACATCACTGGTACATATACATACCCTCACTGTCTACATCACTGGTACATATACATACCCTCACTGTCTACATCACTGGTACATATACATACCCTCACTGTCTACATCACTGGTACATATACATACCCTCACTGTCTACATCACTGGTACATATACATACCCTCACTGTCTACATCACTGGTACATATACATACCCTCACTGTCTACATCACTGGTACATATACATACCCTCACTGTCTACATCACTGGTACATATACATACCCTCACTGTCTACATCACTGGTACATATACATACCCTCACTGTCTACATCACTGGTACATATACATACCCTCACTGTCTACATCACTGGTACATATACATACCCTCACTGTCTACATCACTGGTACATATACATACCCTCACTGTCTACATCACTGGTACATACACATACCCTCACTGTCTACATCACTGGTACATACACATACCCTCACTGTCTACATTACTGGTACATATACATACCCTCACTGTCTACATCACTGGTACATATACATACCCTCACTGTCTACATTACTGGTACATATACATACCCTCACTGTCTACATCACTGGTACATATACATACCCTCACTGTCTACATCACTGGTACATATTCACCCTGGACTGATTATTTAATGTTTGAATCTATTTCATGTTTTTTGTACAGTTATTTACTGTAGGTGAAACACTTGGATACTGTTTCTGTGTTTACTGTCGCTAGAATTGCCAACATACAGCTTACTGTCCTGGTCACTGTAACATATTGACCATGGCCGGTCCAATCCATCTCCCTTACCCAGTATGACCTGTATCTTGGTCAGGTCAGCTGCAAGTTGGTGAATGTTGGACGTCCAACCACACACATACACTGTGCCATCTGGGGCCACAGTCAGTCCAGCAGGATACTTCAGTTGATCATCCGTGTACTTGGCCTTAACCTGACCGTCTGTTGTCATGCTGATCACTGTGGGATTGTTATAGTCAGATATGTATATAGTAGCTCCATCAGGACTGATAGCTAGGTACCTTGGCACGTCACTAATCAACTGGGCACCATTGGTATCCTTCTCTATAGTCCTTAGTACAACACCCTGCATGTCAATAACCTCAACTCTTCCTGGAACTATGAATGAGACTATTAATCTCCCTTTATTATATACAATACCAGTACAGGTACCGTTCACTTGTATCTGCCTGAGAGGGATAAGGGTACTGCTGACAACTGACATTAGCTGAATAATACCACCAAGTGAAGTTATTGCTACCTTACCACTGCCTGCCTCTGTTATATCCCATGGTACCTCTGACAGACCCACAACTGAAATCATCTTGCCTCGTGTAACATCAATCAGTTTGACAGATTTGTTGCTTTCATCCACTACAACTAGGTTGCCAGTACCCAGAATGACACACCCAGTTATCCAGCAGTCCGTCTGGTCATTGTCTGCCTTTACATTGATGCTGCCTATGAAGCTGGCTCTCAGTGTTCCAGGATCCCGTTTGGGTTTAGTTGAAGATTGGAATGCTTCTGGTATACAATGGTTTGATTTTGACATATTTCCATTATCCTGTCTGGGCTGAGTTGAAGATGGAGATATAGAAGAAGGTGTCTTGGATTTTGGCATTTGCTTGTTATCTAGCAGTTGCAGTAAGTGGTCCCTCGATGGTTTTGGCTTACGATGAGATGAGTAGCAGGTCTTACATAGATATTCTGCACAGTCCTTACAGAATCCCATGGCTTCCATATGGTGCCCTACAGTGTCACATGGCTGACAGAACAAATCAAACACTTCCTCTGAACTGAAATCCAACCTTTTATCAGATCCTTTAATGACGGATGTGCTGGGCTTTAATGGCTTCCTCCCAGGTACCGAGTCTGCGTCTTTATTTACCTCTGCTGATCTGGATGACTTCCTCCCAGTACCGAGTCTGCGTCTTTATTTACTTCTGCTGTACCGGATGACCGATTTCCAGGAACTGCCCCTGCTGTTATCTTCCGTCCTGACACAGATCCGTGGTCTGTAGGACCTGACACTGACTCGGCATGCTCGCTTCTAGATGCTTGCTTCTCTGGCTTGCCTGCTGCAGTACCCATTTAGTTGCTTTACTATTTTCCTACTGTAATTGTTTCTTGAATTTTAATTTTAAAATCAAAATGTGTGGTATTTCTCTGTTGATATGATTCACTCCAGTTATGGGAGATATGGCAGGTTGACACTGTATTTATATGCCTAGGTATTTTAGTCATTTATATGGTTGCATAAATAACATCATTATTTTAAATAGCGTAAATAACCCATTGAAAGTGAAATATTAAACTTCATCTTTAAGGTAATATTGTATTGGTATTAAAATCGATATTTAGTATGTGCCATTTTGGTCCACTATATAAAATAATATACCTGCCTTAATTCATCCCAGCACCCCAAATGCATATTCCCTTTGTATATATACCAGTGTACCCTGCTTTGATAGTTTTCTCATAGACACATACGACCAAGTCTACAGGTTTACCTCGATCAGTGGCTCTGCTTTGCTTATACCGCATGTACAGACACTTTAAACCATGTCTACAAGTTTGTCTGAATTAATTTGGTTTGGTAATATTACATGGACACAGTCTGCAAATTTATTGATATTACTATGCTTTCATAATTGTCACATGGACAAACACTTTAGACCAATTCTCCAAGTTTGTCTCAATGGCTCTGCTTTGATAATATCCCATGGACAAACACATCAGAGACCGAGTCTACAAGTTTATCTCAACTGCTCTGCTCTGCTCTTCTCTAATAATATCCCATGGACAAACACATCAGACCGAGTCTACAAGTTTATCTCAACTGCTCTGCTTTGATACACATCAGACCGAGTCTACAAGTTTATCTCAGCTGCTCTGCTTTGATAATATCCCATGGACAAACACATCAGACCGAGTCTACAAATTTATCTCAACTGCTCTGCTCTGATAATATCCCATGAACAAACATATCAGACCGAGTCTACAAGTTTATCTCAATTGCTCTGCTTTGATACACATCCCCATGGACAAACACATAAGACCAAATCTACAGGTTTATTTCATTTTACTCTGCTTTGATAACATCCCCATGGACAAACACATAAGAAATCTACAGGTTTATTTCATTTTACTCTGCTTTGATAATATCCCATTTACATACATCTATAAGTTTATTTCATTTGGTGTTCTTTAATAATGTTCCCATGGACAGGCATATAAACTGAGTCTACAAGTTTGTCTCAATTGCTCTACTTTAATAATGTTCCCATGGACAGACATATACTTAAGGAAAAAAGATCGAAAATTGTCACCGATACCTTCATCGTATAATTGTCACCGATACCGCCACCATATAATTGTCACCGATACCGCCACCATATATTTGTCACCGATACCGCCACCATATAATTGTCACCGATACCGCCACCATATAATTGTCACCGATACCGCCACCATATAATTTTCACTGATACCGCCACCATATAATTGTCACCAATACCGCCACCATATAATTGTCACCGATACCGCCACCATATAATTGTCACCGATACCGCCACCATATAATTGTCACCGATACCGCCACCATATAATTGTCACCGATACCGCCACCATATAATTTTCACTGATACCGCCACCATATAATTGTCACCTATACCGCCACCATATAATTGTCACCGATACCGCCACCATATAATTGTCACCGATACCGCCACCATATAATTGTCACCGATACCCGCCACCATATAATTGTCACCGATACCGCCACCATATAATTTTCACTGATACCGCCACCATATAATTGTCACCGATACCGCCACCATATAATTGTCACCGATACCGCCACCATATAATTGTCACAGATACCGCCACTTTATAATTGTCACCGATACCGCCACCATATAATTGTCACAGATACCGCCACTTTATAATTGTCACCGATACCGCCACCATATAATTGTCACCGATACCGCCACCATATAATTGTCACCGAAACCGCCACCATATAATTGTCACCGATACACCATATAATTGTCAACGATACCGCCACCATTTTCATTTTGATTTTTTTTCTTTAGTAAAGCGTTAAATACAAAATTTAAAAGATGCACGTGATGCACGGTCGTGGCATATGTACTCTGGAACACATGCTACTGTCTGTCTTAATTTTGTCGCACAACATCATTTATCAAGAATTCAGCGTTGGATCGTGAAGACATTGTCAGATAGCTGTTGAACAGAATTTCGCAGCGTATGGTGTCTGTACAGTTTGGCGTGCATTTCGCCAGTAGCATTTTTTGTAACAGGCAAAACAAAAAGGTTTCTTGCAATTTCTACGGTTGTGTGTGTAAGTACAAATATGTAACAAATAAGTAAAAAGCACAAGATGCTAGATTCCATATGTGTCATACAAATACAAAGACATATCAGGAAAACTTAAAAATATTAAAACATCATTGATACGACCCAAACTTTTAAACACAAAATCCTGAGATTTTTAAATTTTAAGATTTAAAGCACGCGAAGAACATTTTCGAAGGAAAATTTGGAGCTCACAACTTGATTTTCGCAGTTATTTTTTTTAAAGTGCAAATTAAAATTATTTATGCAATAATTAATACAAGTTAATGCATTGTTTGATAGTTACAGAAAATAATAGACTAGCATAGTTCAACATGCACAAAGATAGTTTCTTTTAGAGAACACTTTGTAATTCGATTAGAAAGACTTGGTTTAATTTCTACCACAACTGTTGTTTCATGGTAGTGCACTTATTACACAGACACATACTAAATGCAAATACATTCTTCATAACTCTTAAACAAAGTTTAAATCTTTATTATCATTGTACAGGGCAGCAGCTGTTATAGTGATACCACACACAAGCTTTCTAGTCCTCACACTTGTTATTTCAATTAGCTTGACCACTTAAAGAAACCACAGATATATTGAGCACACTGCTATTGCAAATGTTGTTATGCCACTGAAGGAACTAATTATGTCCTTAGGTGTTAATTGTATATTCAGTCAGTGCATTACACAGATGACCCCATTGACACGACAATTGTAAAGACTCCTCTGACTAGGGAGCGTAACAGGACCAATTCGGGAGGTAGATGATAAACTGTGAAAATATAGCTGTTAAATTGTGAACATTTTGTTTTGATGGAAAGTCCAGAGATTGTACACTTAAATCCGGAGATATGGAGAGCGACTGAAAAATCCGGAGAATCCGGATTTTATCCGGAGATTTGGCAGGCCAGTTGATATGAAAGCACATGTTTCAAAAAAAAAAAGCAGACATGGTATTCTAAATTAAACACGTAAGGTATTTTGATGCACTTGCAAATTTTTGCCAGTACTTCAAAGTTTACTGGCATTCTGAAAATGTCACTTGCATATTTTGCCAGTATGCCAGCTTGAATTTGAGCCATGACGACTATTTCATAGTCTTAGAGAGACTGTATTGACCAACAACCGTCCTAAACAAGGATGTCCAGGTGTTAGGTCACTTCAAGATAACGCATATTTTTGTCTCAGTCCCCTATGTCAGGGCTTCCCCACCCAGGCAAAAACTGCCGTGAAACTGTTGTGAAACCATCGTGAACATAAGGGGTCCTGCTAACAACCGAATACGTGACGGGACCATTTCTAACCGAATAAGTTGTTAGTATATGCTACCCACTTAAAATGATGTAATGCCTGGTTTCGCTTTTGCACGTTTATCTGACACTCAGATTCACACAAAACTAGTGGAATATTAATATCAGACCTAAATACTGTGCACAGAAATAAAATTATAGTTCTTAGTTAAATGCACATCAAGATATTTGATGCAAGCCAAGATATGTGATTATTGATATAGAGTTGCATTTCATTTTTCCTTTAGTATATATATAAAACTGAGTCTACAAGTTTATCTCAATTGCTCTGCTTTAATAATGTTCCCATGGACAGACATATAAACTGAACCTACAACTTAATTGCTCTGCTTTATAATGGTCCCATGGACAGACATATAAACTGAACCTACAACTTAATTTTAATCGCTCTGCTTTGATAATGGTCCCATGGACAGACAGATTAGACTGAATCTACAGCTTTATTGCAAATGCTCTGCTTTGATAATATCCCATTGACAGATGCATTATTTGGTCAGGTTATTATACACTTCAAGATAAAAGTAAGAAAACAAACAAAGGAGCTGCCACCTTATGCATTATTCTTTCATAGACAAATAATCCACTCATTATACCGGGGATTTGGTGGTAATGGATATTCTTAATTCAGGTTAAATGATCCGAAAATAACTTTTATGTAAGGAATGGATCTGTTTATAACTGGATTTCTCTGTACATCTTCTGTATTTCATAATCGAGTTTTGGCAATATTGACTCTTTCAACATATACACTTATAATGACATATAACATATTTTTTGGCTATCTTCCATACTTTGTCAAACTTTTAAGTAGGAGCAGTGCTGGAGTTTTCTCGCTTAGATAAACACAAAGTAGTACTGGGGGAGTTGTCTCCCTTAGATAACCTTCATATACTAATGCAGGAGTTGTTATAAATGCTCCCCGAAATTTTCGGACGAGCATACAGTTGCCATCATGTCCATAATTATGTTCCGTCCGTCCGTCCTCCTTTCTTGTCTGTAGTGGTGGAGTTTTCTCCCTTAGATAACTTTCATATAGTAGTGCTGGAGGTCTCTCCCTTAGATAACCTCATATAGTAGTGCTGAGGTCTATCCCTTAGAGGTTTACCACCACCAATTACATGTAAACTTCCGAGGTGTAGACTTCCGAGGTGTAGTCGAATGTAGTCCTATAATAAAAAGTAATCCCTCCTTTTTCGATGGAAATGGGCATTATAAGTAGGGGAAAACTGCCCATTTCTATTCGATTTTGTGGTTATATGTATAAGAAGCATATTAAAAGGTTTTACTGGATCACTGATGAACATTTTCGAAATTTCGACTCTATGCTTACACTTTGTGAGCAATGAAAACAGTCGATCATAAAAACAGCTGTACCCTTGACCTGTTTAGTAAACAAACAAGAACTTTCTTACATGTCTTGTGACCCCACGTTTTCTGGTGATTTTTCAGTGGAAAAATAGTTTTCTATATGAACATTACACTGCTGCATTATCCATACTTGAGTTGAATTTGTAGCAAATCATTAATATGTGACACTTTAACATTGGTGTCTATGGGGAAAATAATTAGTGCTTTCATACTATAAGAGATGCGTGCAGTAATTAGGACTCGCTCAGATTCGTACCTAGGGACACTTTTCCGATTACAGTTGGTAAAATAAGCTCAGAAATAAGTTTTCCATAGTTTATTACATCGGTTTTGAGCGTTTTAGTCCAATTTTGTCTATAAAAGCCGTAATTTTGATTTTTAATTCGTGTTTAAAATGATGTATTGGTGAAGTGTTTGCAGTTGAACAATGTTCTTTTGGTATCAACATGTAGGGTTGCATGTTTGCAACATGTTTTCATGAATTAAATCTGCATGACAACTGGTTTGGTAGGCATGAAACCACTAAATCTTTCCACTACCCCCCTAAAATAGGATACTGTGAAAAATGAAGATTTGTGTAAAAGGTTAGCTATTATTCCTTATCATTCAAACTTGACTTGGTAGCGTTCAGCTAGTACCAATTCTGATTTTAGCGGTATTTTTAGCATTATTAAGCTCGTATTCGCTACTATAATAGGTATGGTACCACCAATTTGGAAGAATTTGACTGAAAAACCAATTTTGGCATGAATAACGACATAAATTGGCATATTCATCGTCCTAATTGTACCTAAAATGCATATTTTATTTATCTCCATTGAATGTTCTAAACACTTGATCTATTTAATATGGTGTATTGACAAGAAATGCCGTTTGGTATGACAATTCAGATGGTGTAAAATTAAAAAAAATATAAAATATCTCTGACTTGTGTCGATTTCAGACTATTGTCCTTGGTATTCACAAGACCATATCTCGGCAAATAATCATTCGATTTGCATGAAATAGGTGTTTTGAGCTTGTTATGAAAATGACAACACAAAATCCTCATTCAAGAAACATCTAAACATGTTTTCTCCTCTTATAGGTTTACCACCACCAATTACATGTAAACCTCCGAGGTGTAGTCGAATGTAGTTCCTATAATAAAAAGTAATCCCTCCTTTTTCGATGGAAATGGGCATTATAAGTAGGGGAAAACTGCCCATTTCTATTCGATTTTGTGGTTATATGTATAAGAAGCATATTAATAGGTTTTACTGGATCACTGATGAACATTTTCGAAATTTCGACTCTATGCTTACACTTTGTGAGCAATGAAAACAGTCGATCAATAAAAACAGCTGTACCCTTGACCTGTTTAGTAAACAAACAAGAACTTTCTTACATGTCTTGTGACCCCACGTTTTCTGGTGATTTTTCAAGTGGAAAAATAGTTTTCTATATGAACATTACACTGCTGCATTATCCATACTTGAGTTGAATTTGTAGCAAATCATTAATATGTGACACTTTAACATTGGTGTCTATGGGGAAAATAATTAGTGCTTTCATACCTAGATAACCTTCATATAGTAGTGCTGGAGTTCTCTCCCTTAGATAACCTTCATATAGTAGTGCTGAAGTTTTCTCCCTTAGATAACCTTCATATAGTAGTGCTGGAGTATTCTCCCTTAGATAACCTTCATATAGTAGGGCTGGAGTTTTCTCCCTTAGATAACCTTCATATAGTAGTGCTGCAGTTCTCTCCCTTAGATAACCTTCATATAGTAGTGCTGCAGTTCTCTCCCTTAGATAACCTTCATATAGTAGTGCTGCAGTTCTCTCCCTTAGATAACCTTCATATAGTAGTGCTGGAACTCCATATATGTGATATATCCCGGCGGGAGCTAATTTCTCTCGGGATTTCATGGAATTTCCCGGCCTCCCGCCAGGAGCTCCATTTCTCCCGGTATTTTCTGCCGATTTCCAAAATTTCGCTATTTGTGATCCTTTTGGGTAATTGCTATGATTTATTGGATCAAGACCGAGTTTTCCGAATGATCCAGTAAATAAACACCACCCGTCTTGGTCCAACCGTCTTATCTATAGCTGTGAAAACATTGCCCCTGGGCAGGTGATTAAAAGGAGTAGCATGTCAGCTAATTAGTTCATTGTGTGAAAATATTGACTGCACTGTTTGTTTATAACACTTGGCGGCGATATCTGTAATGCCCATGGGAGATTGATAGAAATATACCGACTGTATTTAAGTGAGATGGTAATTACCGAATTCGGCATCGATTGGGTTTTGGTGTATTAATTGGATTAAAATTATAATATAATTGAGGACAATTAAAGGATGTCGATTTCAACTAATCGATTGCAGTTTGTCATGATTAGAGAAGTGTTTTGTCTGTGTATAAAATGGGAAGCATCTTCATTATGGTTATAACTTGCAAAATCAAATTGCCTAAACGTGATCTATCTCCGGAGTCTGAACATTTCAGGCCCAAAAAGCAGAAGTATCTTGTGAAGTATAATTCTTCTTGGAGAAGTGTATATCCATGGATAAGTTGTAGTCAAAAGGGAATACACCATATCATGTTTTTATGCTGATTTACCCCCTTTATTAAGGTTTATATCAGAAAATATCTACCGGTACGCGTTAAAATTTCGAGTATAAAAACCTCCCTGGTTTTTGTCATATCTCCGTGGAAAAAAAGTAAAATCTCCCAGGTAACCCTCCTTAAAATATCACATGTATGGAACTCTCTCCATTAGATAACCTTCATATAGTAGTGGTGGAGGTCTCTCCCTTAGATAACCTTCATATAGTAGTGCTGGAGTTTTCTCCCTTAGATAACCTTCATATAGTAGTGCTGGAGTTTTCTCTCTTAGATAACCTTCATATAGTAGTGCTGGAGTTCTCTCTCTTAGATAACCTTCATATAGTAGTGCTGAAGTTCTCTCTCTTGGATAACCTTCATATAGTAGTGGTGGAGCTCTCTCTTAGATAACCTTCATATAGTAGTGCTGGAGTTCTCTCTCTTAGATAACCTTCATATAGTAGTGCTGGAGTTCTCTCTCTTAGATAACCTTCATGTAGTAGTGGTGGAGCTCTCTCTTAGATGACCTTCATTATGGTGTCAGACCGGTGAAAATCAGCCCATTGAACACAATGCAATATAGGCTATATTTGGAGATCAGTCACAAGTTCCACAACATTCGTTCGCTTAAATACACTTTTATTCTGTGTACTAAACACATTTGGCTAGCAAACCATATCTGGAATAAAACGCTGATTCAGTTATTCAACATTTCGCGTCATTCATTCACACTATGCGTATTTTGAAAAAACATCTGTCAAAACCACATCTCTACCTAACCTCTGTGCTCATACTCTCCAAAGAAATAATCCTGACAAATACAGTAAAATACTTACTATTCTTGACAACAGACAGTCATACTACTTTAACCTCAGGTTAGATTTAACATAGAAATAGAAACTAATCTTGGGGGAAAAACACATGCATACTAGAAACTTTGGATTCTTTCCAGGAACTATTTCAGCACCCTATGACCCGGAAGTACTTCCTGACTGGTCTGACACCATAGTGCTGGAGTTCTCTCCCTTAGGACTTTGATCAACCACTATAGTAGAACTATGGCATTGTTCCGGTCGCTGATTTGCGCATGTCTGGATGAACGGTTGTGCGAATATCCTTCGGTGTCGCTTAAGTAGATATAGTCCCAAATATCCAGTTGTTATGATAGTCAACGGTTTTATTACTGAGGCCCTCCCAGGGGTTTTGGGGATCTGGGGAACATGGACTATTATTTTTTGGGATCCAAGGCCTACTTTTAGGGATCTAGGGAACAGTATCCTAAAAGAAAAAGAAAGAAAAAAGTACCTAATATGTACGTATAATTGCTATAATTTACTTTTAAAACATGACATTTGGACTGCTGATCAACTTGTCATCAAAGTTTTGCAATGTCATTTAGCCGATTGCTCCATCTGTTGCTTATTTACATGAAACCAGTGATTAAACCATCTGTTTTGTAAATAACAAACATGCAACTCAAATTATACATCAACACGTGCGGCTTACCGCCATATTGTTTATATAGCAACAGCTAAGCAACAATGCACTATTTTCTGTGCCGTTGCCTTCCGGCTAACAAAATTTCAATGCTGGAGGTAACTGTTGGGAGTTAACCTTCTTATAGTGGTGCTAGAGTTTTCTCCCTTAGATAACTTCAGTGTTTTTCTTTGAAATGTTAGGTTAAATGATTAGCATTTTCTTAAAAAAATATTATGATGTTCATTTTCGTCTTGCCTGTTCGAAAAAAAAAAGAGACATGGGTGTTGCTTTTCCGGCGGCGTCAACATTCAAGTTTTGCGTTTAGGTCATTTTCTCACAATCTGTATGCACAAGACCTTTCAAACTTTGCTCATAGTTGTATCTTGGGTGGTACATCGCAATGTGACAAGGCAAATGTGAATGTGACCTTGACATTCCAGATGACCTTGTAGAACCAGATGATAAATATCCCGTATGTGAGTTGTGCCTATCTGGCAAACAGTCATTCGTAAATAAAAGGGGAACTGTTTCAAACAAGAAGAAGTAAGTTATATTAAGAACTTCAACTTTTAAAACTGTCATACATGGTAGTTTATATCATTATAAATACACATGTATGCTATAGCAGTGACAATTGGTAATAAAGAGAGTGTTCAAAACATAATGCTTCTGGTTATTAATACTTTTGTGATGTTTGATGTCATCTCAGGAAAATAAAAAATAAAAAATAAAATTGCACCCCCGCCCCAATATTTTCCAAAATTTGGGAATTAATTTGATATGGCCTGATTAGTATTTATTTTTTAGCTCGACTATTCAAAGAATAAGAGAGCTTATGTAATCACCCCGGCGTCGGCTTCTCACATCAAGGTTTGCGTATAAGCTGTGTTTACAAGTCTATATCTCTTACATTTCTTATCCTAGCACAACCAAATTTGTTCATGGGCTTCCTTATAGCATTATCTTAATGGCTGCATAAGCAATTTTGGTTCCTGTAACCAATGGGCTCCTATGGAACCCAAATTATGATAGCCCATAAAATGTGTCCCATTTCACATCAAATTTTGCGTGTATGCTGTGTTTACAAGTCTATATCTCTTACAATTCTTACCCTAGCACAACCAAATTTGGCCATTAGCTTCCTTTTTTTGCATTTTGAACATATTGGGGGCCAAAATACCCCCTTATCATACCTTGTCCTTTTTGAAATTTTGTAATTATTTGAATATTTTCATTTTTAGCTCTGATCAGCAGAGCTTATGCCGTGATGCGGCGTCCGTCGTCCGTCTGTCCGTCCGTCTGTCCGTAAACTTTTATTTGTAGCGACAACTCCTCTGAAACTACTGGATGGATATTCATGAAACTTTACAGAAATGTTGCCCATGAAGTCTAGTTGATCCTAGCAAAAATTCATGTTGATGTGAAATCCAAGATGGCCGCCAAAGCTAAAAATAGATTTTTAAAATACAAGTTTGTAGCGACTACTTCTTGAAAACTGTAAGTGATATTGATATGGGACTTTTTCTAAAATGATCAGCATGAGTTATATAGTGACAACTTGTAGCGACTACTCCTCTGAAACTACTTGACGGATTTTCATGAAACTTCACAGGAATGTTGCTCTTGATGTCTAATTGATCCTAGCAAAATTTCAGGTCGGCCACGGCTAAAATTAAATTTTCAAAATACAAGTTTGTAGCGACTACTTCTTGAAAACTATAAGTGATATTGAACTTGTAGCGACTACTCCTCTGAATCTACTTGGCGGATTTTCATTAAACTTTACAGGAATGTTGCTCTTAATGTCTAATTGATCCTAGCAAAATTTCAGGTCGGCCGGAAATTCAAGATGGCTGCCACAGCTAAAAATAGATTTTCAAAATACAAGTTTGTAGCGACTACTTCTTGAAAACTATAAATGATATTGATATGGGACTTTTTCTAAAATGATCAGCATGACATGATGTTGGTTCTTGTCAAAAATCATTTTGATTCAACGTTAAACATGGCTGCCAGCGGCCATCTTTGTTTACAAAGAGTTATATAGTGAAAACTTGTAGCGACTACTCCTCTGAAACTACTTGACGGATTTTCATGAAACTTCACAGGAATGTTGCTCTTGATGTCTAATTGATCCTAGCAAAATTTCTGGCCAGCCGGAATTTCAAGATGGCCGTCATGGCCGCCATGGCTAAAAATAGATTTTCAAAATTCAAGTTTGTAGCGACTAATTCTTGAAAACTATAAGTGATATTGATATGGGACTTTTTCTAAAATGATCAGTATGTCATGATGTTGATCCTTGTCAAAAATAATTTTGATTTGACATTAAACATGGCCGCCAGTGGCCATCTTTGTTTACATAGATACATAATGAAAACTTGTTGCGACTACCCCTATGAAACTACTTGATGGATTTTCATGAAACTTCACAGGAATGTTGACCTAGCTATCAAAAATCTATCGGTAGAGCTTCAAGGTCATTGACCTCTTGTTTGATTTAGAATTTTTTTTCTTTTCGTTTTTTCATTTTGAATTCTCTTTTTTTAATTTTTTTTTTTTTTTAATTACTTCTTTTTTTTTTGAGTATTTTTTGTTTTGTTTTGTTAACTTCGTGTTGGATTTGACGAAACTTAGCAGGAAGCATTGCTATGTTTTCTAGTTGTGCCTATTGCGATTTTTTCCAGTTCGTTGATTTTTGATGGAGCCTCTTGACATTTTTACTTTTAAATTTTTTGTCGGCGCTACTCCTCCTAAACAACTTGTTGGATTTCGACGAAACTTGGCAGGAAGCATCGGTAAGATGTCTAATTTTGCATATCACACTTTTGTTCCAGTTCGCTGATTTATGGTCGAGTTATGGCCCTTTGACATATTTACTTTAAATTTCTTGTCGGCGCTACTCCTCCTAAACGGCTTGTTGCAGAATTTGTCATGAAGCCTCAGTATGATGTGTAGTTGTGCAAAGCGCGGTAAACCAGCTAGATCTTAGTTAGTAACGACAGAGTTATGGCCCTTGATTTGTTGAAAAATGTTGTTTTGTATTTGAACAGACAGATACAACCATCCAACCAGCTTAGAGACCGGGTTGCTTCCCGACCCCTGGGGACATAGCCCCTCGGTCATGACTTGGGAAATTATTGAGATCCCACCCTATAACCATATATACACTTACTGGGCATGAACAGACAGATATAACCACCCAACCAGCATAGAACCCGGTCTCCTTCCCCACCCCTGAGGACATTGCCCCTCGGTCATAACTTGAAAACCATTGAGATCCCCACCCTATAACCATATATACACTTACTGGGCTTGAACAGACAGATACAACCACCCAAACAGCATAGACCCCGCACTCCGTCCCCACCACTGGTGACATAGCCCCTGGTCATGACTTGTAAACCGTTGAGATCCCCACCCTATAACCGTATATACACTTACTGGGCATGAACAGATGGATATAACCACCCAATCAGCATATACCCCGGGCTCCTTCCCAACCCCTGGGGACATAGCCCTTCGGTCATAACTTGGAAACCATTGAGATCCCCACCCTATAACCATATATACACTTTCTGGGCATGAACAGATGGATACAACCATCCAATCAGCATATACCCAGGGCTCCTTCCCCATCCCTGGGGACATAGCCCTTCGGTCATAACTTGGAAACCATTGAGATCCCCACCCTATAACCATATATACACTTACTGGGCATGAACAGATGGATACAACCATCCAATCAGCATATACCCAGGGCTCCTTCCCCATCCCTGGGGACATAGCCCTTTCGGTCATAACTTGGAAACCATTGAGATCCCCACCCTATAACCATATATACACTTACTGGGCATGAACAGATGGATACAACCATCCAATCAGCATATGCCCAGGGCTCCTTCCCCATCCCTGGGGACATAGCCCTTCGGTCATAACTTGGAAACCATTGAGATCCCCTCCCTATAACCATATATACACTTACTGGGCATGAACAGATGGATATAACCACCCGACCAGCGTAGACCCCGGGCTCCTTCCCCACCACAGATGACATAGCCCTTCGGTCATAACTTGGAAACCATTGAGATCCCTACCCTATATCCATATACATGTATACACTTATTGTGCATGAACAGATGGATACAACCACTCAACCAGCATAGACCCCAATCTCCTTCCCCAACTCTGGGGACATAGCCTCTCGGTCATAATTTGGAAACTGTTAAGATCCCTACCCTATAACCATATATACACTTACTGGGCATGAACAGACGGATACTACCATCCAACCAGCATAGCCCCTGGGTCATAACTTGTAAACCGTTGAGATCCCTACCCTATAACCATATTTAACCTTATATGCATGAACAGACGGATACTACCATCCAACCAGCATAGACCCTGGACTCCTTCCCCACCCCTGGTAACATAGCCCCTGGGTCATAACTTGTAAACCATTGAGATCCCCACCCTATATCCATATATACACTTACTGGGCATGAACAGGCGGATACTACCATCCAACCAGCATAGACCCTGGACTCCTTCCCCATCCCTGGTAACATAGCCCCTGGGTCATAACATGTAAACCGTTGAGATCCCTACCCTATAACCATATATACACTTACTGGGCATGAACAGACGGATACTACCATCCAACCAGCATAGCCCCTGGGTCATAACTTGTAAACTGTTGACATCCCTACCCTATAACCATATATACACTTACTGGGCATGAACAGACGGATACTACCATCCAACCAGCATAGACCCTGGACTCCTTCCCCACCCCTGGTAACATAGCCCCTGGGTCATAACTTGTAAACCGTTGAGATCCCTACCCGATAACCATATATACACTTACTGGGCATGAACAGACGGATACATACTACCATCCAACCAGCATAGACCCTGGACTCCTTCCCAATCCCTGGTGACATAGCCCCTGGGTCATAACTTGTAAACCGTTGAGATCCCTACCCATACACTTACTGGGCATTAACAGATGGATACAACATCCAACCAGCGTAGACTCTAGGCTTCTTGCCCACCTTTGTGGACCTAGCTCATGGGTCAGACTTTACAAATAATTTGATATATTTTATGTGTTGATGGGCTCTTAGCATCAGGTAAATGTTTACGTCCGCATTTCTTAACATGTAAATAACTTCAACATTTTTTGTCCAATCATCATTAGACTTACATACTTTATTATAAATGGGACGATGATGGTATCTATTGAGTTCAAGATCATTGGATGAAAGGTCAAGCAAAGGTCAAATGCATATACAACATATATTCTTCAAATTTTCAACTTATAAAATTTCCATTATGTATCCTTTGAAAGGGTTATTATGACATTACCTCCATATCATCACAGAACAATTGTGGCCCTTGATTTAATAAAAATTCCAATGATTTCCTTCTTGAGACATGCAGCTCGCCCCTTTGTTTTCACTTTTTTTTTCTGATGGTATGCTGGGTGTATCATTTCTTGTTCTCTGAAAATTCAAAATAGTCGAGCTATGCTGTCCTCTGACAGCTCTTGTTTATCTGATCTTTACCATATTTGTTTAGAATGTTAGAAAGTGGGACAAATTAAAAAAACAACATGCCAGACTAGACACAGCAGACTTATTGCCCATGATTACCAGGTGAGCGATCTTGGGCCATCCTAGCCCTGTATTTTTTGCAATGTTTTAAAAGAAGTACTGATGGGAATTTTGTCGACATCCCTTGATATAAGAGCCGTTTTAGCTGATAGAGCGTCCACAGGCCCTCTTTGGCCTCTTGTTTTTTTATAGAATTGCATTTTGTTTTTAAACAAATGCACTTAAATGTCATATCAGCAAACTGTAAACTCCATTGGTTTTAGTTCAAATGTTTACAAACTTTCATTTAAGCAACATTTATCTTTTATTTTTAAGTCCCGCCCCCGTTAGACGAGACGTGAAACCACGGATTTCTTGTTATATGTTTTCCAGTTATTATTTTCCTCCTAGTTGTCCCTTCTCTTTAGCAGCCAACTTGAAATGTTCAGGTGAATTAAAGTTTGAGTAAGTTGACATTCTTTCATTGTCTGCAGAGTTAACATGTGGAAAGCACTATTAAAAAAGTGTTAACCCTTAACCCACTACATATATATAATGGATGTTCTTTCTTTGAATTAAGACCATTTATTTGAAAAAGGGGTGTTTTGGGTTAACCCGATCTCGGTTTACAGTGGACGCAAAGGCTATTATAGTCGTGCTTAGCGGGTTAAGGGTTAATATTTTTTCTCAACCAATTTTTGTCGAGCCCGCTTGCGGACAGCTAGACATAGTTGTCACATCCATCCGATCTTGTCCAGGCTATAACTTTGTCATGCATAGAGGGATTTTGAAATAACTTGGGACAAATGATCACCTTAAGAGGGCGATGTGTCGCGCACAGAACTCAGGCCTCCAGCTCAAAAGTCAAGGTCACACAGTTCATGTAGTCCGATCTTGTCCGGGCTGTAACTTTGTCATGCATAAAGGGATTTTTGAAATTACTTGGCACAAATGATCACCATAACAGGATGATGTGTCACGCATAACACCCGGGCCTCCAGCTCAAAGGTCAAGGTCACAATTATAGGTCATGCAGTTCATGCAGTCCGATCATATCTGGGCTGTAATTTTGTCATGCATAGAGAGATTTTGAAATAACTTTCACTAATGATCACCATAAGAGGACGAAGTGTCGCGCACAAACCCGGGCCTCCAGCTCAAAGGTCAAGTCACACATAGAGGTCATGCAGTCCAATCTTGTCTGGGCTGTAACCTTGTCATGCATCGAGGGATATTGAAATTACTTGGCAGAAATGATCACACCTAGAGGACGATATGTCGCGCACAAGACCCGGGCCTCCAGCTCAAAGGTCAAGGTCTCTTATAGAGGTCATGTAGTTCATGCAGTCCGATCTTGTCCGGGCTTTAACTTTGTCATGCAGAGGCATTTTGAAATTACTTGGCAGAAATGATCACCAGTCCATAAGATGACAATGTGTCGTGCGCAACACCCAGGCCTCCAGCTCAAAGGTCAAGGTCACAGTTAGAGGTCATGCAGTTCATGCGGTCGATCTTGTCCGGGCTGTAACTTTATCATACATAAAGTAGTTTTGAAATAACTTGGCACAAATGATCACCACGAAAGGACGATGTGTCTCGTACAACTCTCGGGCCGCCAGCTCAAAGGTCAAGGTCAACTTAGAGGTCATGCAGTCCGATCTTGTCCGGGCTATAACTTTGTCTTGCATAGAGGAATTTTGAAATTCTTGGCCCAAATGATTTCAGATATTAATACAATATTTTGTACTTAGTCATTTTCAAATAAAAGAACTCAAACTTAACCACTGCACACATTTTATTTTACGTTTGCATGTTCTAAGTTTCCACTGCTGCTTTCAGCAATGTCTAACCTTTAACCTAGCTGAGTCTCCTCGCAAAATGTATATCTGTAAACTGGCGGGCTAGACATGTTGCCCGTATGCATTTAGTTAAAAATGTGTTGTTTTTTTGTCCCCCGGCTTTCACAGAGTAAAGTGGGGGCTATAATTATAGGAATCGCGTTGTCCGTAAACTAAATCAAAGGATTCAGTCCAGCATATTCCTTAAAATATTAAATTACTTCACACAAAAAAAACACAAAAAAATGTAACAAAAAGTAAAAGATAATATTATTTGCTTATTCCGAGATTTGAAGTGGGGACCTTTTGCTTCCGAAGGCAACTCTCTACCATTGAGCCATGAGGCAGATTACAATTTCATTACTATTAAATAATATATCGCAAATATTGCTTAAAAAATTTACACATTTTCTTTCTTTGTTAAAATCAAGTATAGATACTGTAGTCGATAGTGTTTTTAGCTCTACTGGGATTGCGAGTTGTCGTCGTCCATCCGTTAACTTTTACCTTGTTTACTTTAAAAGTTTGTTAATATAAGTTTGAAAACCAGCAAGATCGGACCAGTTACAGCAGAGTTATGGCCCTTGATTTAGTTGAAAATGCTATATTTTGCCTCGTTAAATGATAGAACCCACATTTTTTATCCGATCTTTACCAAATTTAATCAGGGTTTCAATTAAGTAATGTTGGGAATCGGCTGAAAATTCATATATTTAATCGACCGATGATCGATCATTAATCGATTAAACATGGCTGCTATAAAAGACAAGTGTAAGCCTTTTTCAGACTATAATGAAGAAAAGAATCACATTTCAAGTATGTTCTGGTAATAAAGGACCTGAATGAAACTGACCAACATATATTTTAAAAAAGTAACTTGTGATACACACTATAAATATGTGATTACTTGTTGCAAAATTATAACTCATTTTATTTTCGTGTATATTTTAGTACAATAGAATGAAGTAAGCCATAATTTTCAATAACCGAGTAAAGTCGATCATGAAAAATTGTAATCGATTAATCAGATCAAAGGCATAACTGATCGATGATCGATTAAATCGATTAATCGTAACAACACTACTATTAAATAATATATCGTAAATATTGCTTAAAAAATTTACACATTTTCTTTCTTTGTAAAAATCAAGTATAGATACTGTAGTCGATAGTGTTTTTTCAAATTAAGCAAGAGTTAATTTAAATTCTGTATTTATCGATTATCACAATCACTGGTGACTTGATTGACCATAATCTTAACCCCAATCGGAATTGCCTCGTCAGATCCCTCCTTCCCTCCATTATCATTTACTGAATTTGTGTAACTCAGGAGTTCTGGTATCTTGAGTTTATTAGACAACAGCTATAACTTTTGGTGGCTCAAGAAAGGAAGGAATTATTAAAATGAGTTTATCACAAATTGGTCTATGTGAGATGGATTAGTTGTGGACATATTAGTCAATGTGGAATGGATTAGTTGTGGACATATTGGTCAGTGTGAGATGGATTAGTTGTGGACATATTGGTCAATGTGGAATGGATTAGTTGTGGACATATTGGTCAGTGTGAGATGGATTAGTTGTGGACATATTGGTCAATGTGGAATGGATTAGTTGTGGACATATTGGTCAGTGTGGGGTGGATTAGTTGTGGACATATTGGTCAATGTGGGATGGATTAGTTGTGGACATATTGGTCAGTGTGAAATGGATTAGTTGTGGACATATTGGTCAGTGTGGGATGGATTAGTTGTGGACATATTGGTCAGTGTGGGATGGATTAGTTGTGGACAGATTGGTCAATGTGGGATGGATTAGTTGTGGACATATTGGTCAGTGTGGGATGGATTAGTTGTGGACATATTGGTCAGTGTGGGATGGATTAGTCGTGGACATATTGGTCAGTGTGGGATGGATTAGTTGTGGACATATTGGTCAGTGTGGGATGGATTAGTTGTGGACATATTGGTCAGTGTGGGATGGATTAGTCGTGGACATATTGGTCAGTGTGGGATGGATTAGTTGTGGACATATTGGTCAGTGTGGGATGGATTAGTTGTGGACATATTGGTCAGTGTGGGATGGATTAGTCGTGGACATATTGGTCAGTGTGGGATGGATTAGTTGTGGACAGATTGGTCAATGTGGGATGGATTAGTTGTGGACATATTGGTCAGTGTGGGATGGATTAGTTGTGGACATATTGGTCAGTGTGGGATGAATTAGTTGTGGACATACTGGTCAGTGTGGGATGAATTAGTTGTGGACATACTGGTCAGTGTGGGATGAATTAGTTGTGGACATACTGGTCAGTGTGGGATGAATTAGTTGTGGACATATTGGTCAGTGTGGGATGAATTAGTTGTGGACATACTGGTCAGTGTGGGATGAATTAGTTGTGGACATACTGGTCAGTGTGGGATGAATTAGTTGTGGACATACTGGTCAGTGTGGGATGAATTAGTTGTGGACATACTGGTCAGTGTGGGATGAATTAGTTGTGGACATACTGGTCAGTGTGGGATGAATTAGTTGTGGCCATACTGGTCAGTGTGGGATGAATTAGTTGTGGACATACTGGTCAGTGTGGGATGAATTAGTTGTGGACATACTGGTCAGTGTGGGATGAATTAGTTGTGGACATACTGGTCAGTGTGGGATGAATTAGTTGTGGACATACTGGTCAGTGTGGGATGAATTAGTTGTGGACATACTGGTCAGTGTGTGATGAATTAGCTGTGGACATATTGGTCAGTGTGGGATGAATTAGTCGTGGATAAATTGGAACAGTAATCCAAGTACCAAGCCAAATGACCAACTAATTATGGGCAGTGATTCTTGGACAGTGACATATTGGCTACTAACCAAAGTTAGTTAGGTCGCCATCTGCCAGTCATATGTGGATATCTGGAGACTGGAACTGTGAATCTTCTCTGACATACACAATAAAGGAATATTCAGTTAGGTCTCCATCTGCCAGTTATATGTGGATATCTGGAGACTGGAACTGTGAATCTTCTCTTGCATACACAATAAAGGAATATTCCGTGTTGGAACTGGTGCCTAGGGTATACACTTGTGTTACTTGGACTATATATAGGAATATCTAGTACATGGGTATGTAGATTATTGTGATGCTTCACAACTAGAGAGTTGTTACCTCCAGTTTTGGTGGTGTTTGGAAGTTTTCAAAGATAGCGAGAAAGGTTTTGTAAACCACATGCTTCCATTGCGATAGTATAGAAGGATCGAGAGAAGAGAATACATATGATAGTGTTATATGCATATAGTACAGGGTGATAGTGTTATATGCATATAGTACAGGGTGATAGTGTTATATGCATAAAGTATAGGGAAGGCCAGAGTCATAATACACACTCGGGTTTCTGGATTTTTTATGCCACCATCATCGAAAGGTGATATATATATGGTGATATATTTACGCCGAATCGATATACTGTGGCAGGAGGTGGACACACAAGATATTTTAACGTAAAACTTGACAAAAAAGGGCTGGTAAAACAAGGTCAAGTTTGATGCCACAGTTTTCAACCGACTGTTTTGAAACTTTACAGGATGCTTACCTATGATGTCAAGATGTGTATATAGATCATTTTAGCATCAAAATCCACCTTGTTTTATTGGAGTTGCGGCAGTTTTCCATAAAAATTTAATTTTTTCGCTGATAGATTTCATTGGGGGCATCCATGTCCCATGGAAACATTTCTAGTTTTTAATACCTTTTTACTTTCTTCAACATTGGCAAAGTATGCCCTACCGACAAGGGAATTTTTCATAGATTGTCAGAATTCGCAGATTGAATGAAGGTCTACACAAAAGTCGCACCACCGTAAAGTAGTAGTGAGCTTTTATAAATTGTGATGGTATAAAACAACAGTAAACTAGTCACTCTGTTTCGATCATGTTAACAAGTTGAATTTATTCTATGTTCTGTCTAAACCTTCATTCCACAATTTTCTGTAATTGATGAAGAATTGCCTAGTCGGTCGGGAACATTTAGATAGATATGTTTTTTTATACCCTTTTACTATTCCGTGCGTAAATTTCGATCAGCGGGTCAGAAATTCAGTACATTATTTTTCATTTCGGCAACATTGAATTCTAAATGTTCCCGAAATGAAAAATAATGTACTGAATTTCTGACCCGCTGATCGAAATTTACGCACGGAATAGTAAAAGGGTATAAAAAAACATCCTGAGAAACAAGACATAGTGTTTATTATGATTCTGGCCTTCACTTTACTATAGACATAAAACTATCTCTTCTTCTTTCTATCCTGTATTATCAAACTGTTATCGTCAAAAATTATAGGAAAAATAAAAAAATAAAAAAATACAGACAAAAAAAGGTTTCTTATTAACGATTATTGGAGAAAAATAATGATGAAATAGAAAGTTCTGGTTCCCGGATTCCTACGTATGGCTCTCCTCCTGGGAAGCGGCTGGAAGTAACCTACAATGAGCCGTTAGACAACAATTCAAATTCATGTTAATTCACTTGATTTAACCCTTAACCTGCTACATATATATAATGGACTGTTCTTTCTTTGAATTAAGACAACCATTTATATGACAAATGGGTGTGTTACTCGCAGGCTGATCTGGGTTTACAATGGACACAAAGGCTATTATAGTCGTGCTTAGCGGGTTAAGGGTTAATCAGATTGTGTTTCAAAAACAAAAGATAGAGCATCCCAGCCTGGAGGTTGTTAGATAATTATCGTGGATTATACTGGGATATAGCACAGTTTTAACTCCCTGTTGGATCTTCCACATGTCTGAGATGATTCTTGTAATAGGAAGATTTACCGTTAACTTCAGTTTGATTGTTTAGATGGTGCCATCATGGTGCCAGCGTGTTTTTTTTGTACTTTATGTCAAGCTTTGTAGTGTTTTTAATTACCATTGAGAATGTGTTTCATGGATAAAATGTTTGCTAATTCAGACAAAGTAATACGCCTTAATAAATGCATAAATTCTTAAAAATCACCAGTAATACGCCTTAAAAAATCATAAATTCTTAAAAATCACCAGTTATTGTGTAAGACGTGTGTGTTCATGTACGACTCTGTTTTGATTGTGTATGATGTATGTGTATTGTTTGTGGATACTATGTAACTCTGTAGTACACAACATGGCATAATGGACCATGTACCTCTGTAGTACACAGCCTGGCATAATGTTCACATTCTTACTGGCCAATGGACTATGTACCTCTGTAGCCCAGGGATCGTGCGTTCAATCCCAGCCAGGACCGAATTTGGGTTAACGAAATATTTCATAAAAGTATTTCCTACCTTACCAGTCCTTCGGATGAGACTTTAAACCGAGGTCTGCTCGCTAAAATGCTTCGTGCAATACAGCGAGGATAAATAAACGCTTATACACATACCTCTGTAGTACACAGCATGGCACTTACTGGCTAATGGACTATGTACCTCTGTAGTACACAGCTTGGCATAATGTCCACATTCTTACTGGCCAATGGACTATGTACCTCTGTAGTACACAGCCTGGCATAATGTCCACAATCTTACTGACCAATGGACTATGTACTTCTGTAGTACACAACATGGCATAATGTCCACATTCTTACTGACCAATGGACTATGTACCTCTGTAGTACACAACATGGCATAATGTCCACAATCTTACTGGCCAATGGACTATTTACCTCTGTAGTACACAGCATGGCATAATGTCCACAATCTTACTGGCCAATGGACTATGTACCTCTGTAGTACACAACATGGCATAATGGACTATGTACCTCTGTAGTACACAGCATGGCATAATGTCCACATTCTTACTGGCCAATGGACTATGTACCTCTGTAGTACACAACATGGCATAATGTCCACATTCTTACTGGCCAATGGACTATGTACCTCTGTAGTACACAACATGGCATAATGTCCACATTCTTACTGGCCAGTGGACTATGTACCTCTGTAGTACACAGCATGGCATAATGTCCACATTCTTACTGGCCAGTGGACTATGTACCTCTGTAGTACACAGCATGGCATAATGTCCACATTCTTACTGGCCAATGCACTATGTACCTCTGTAGTACACAACATGGCATAATGTCCACATTCTTACTGGCCAATGGGCTATGTACCTCTGTAGTACACAGCATGGCATAATGTCCACATTCTTACTGGCCAGTGGACTATGTACCTCTGTAGTACACAACATGGAATAATGTCCACATTCTTACTGGCCAATGGACTATGTACCTCTGTTGTACACAACATGGCATAATGTCCACAATCTTACTGGCCAATGGACTATGTACCTCTGTAGTACACAGCATGGCATAATGTCCACATTCTTACTGGCCAATGCACTATGTACCTCTGTAGTACACAACATGGCATAATGTCCACATTCTTACTGGCCAGTGGACTATGTACCTCTGTAGTACACAACATGACATAATGTCCACATTCTTACTGGCCAGTGGACTATGTACCTCTGTAGTACACAACATGGCATAATGGACTGTGTACCTCTGTAGTACACAGCATGGCAAAATGTCCACATTCTTACTGCATGACCAATGGACTATGTACCTCTGTAGTACACAGCATGGCAAAATGTTCACAGTCTTACTGGCCAATGGACTATGTACCTCTGTAGTACACAACATGGCATAATGATCACAGTAGAACTTTTCAGACAGAATTCTTATTTAAACTAGTAAGTAATTTGTATATCAGTTAAACAGACATTTTAATTAGTATATAAAGATACCTTACTTTCCAAAATCAGTTCAAAAATAATAAAATCACGATTGAAATGTGTTTTTGACATTACGTGGTCCGAGTATTAACTTTCATAACCCATCCAACCCCTTTCTCCAAATAGCGAAATCGGGATTGGCTGGGGTATGAAATAAAACCTAAATTTTGGCTTTAAAAGTTTGCATATTGTAAATTAAAACATTTAATGGATACTTTTAAACAGGTTATCACATTTTTTCAGTAAAAAATGTTTTAAACGTGTTTTATTGTCGAAATATCCATTATGAAATCCTGCTAATATCAGCTTTCACATCGCTTAATGGAATTAATGCGAAACCAAATATTGATAAGGAATTTTCAATGCAAAATCTGCTGCTTCAAAGAAAAGCATGAAAAAATCTTCAGAATTTTTATCCAGAACTGTGTTGGACAAATGTAAGTTAAGACATCCTGGAAGTTTAATAATAGACTATTGAGGCTTACTGAAGTTATTTGAGATTTTGTAGTTTTCTGCTCTCCCAGCAACGAGGAATTAACAGGGTCAACCCCACCGAAAAAGCATTTTGGCTGTAACCCAGTGGGCACAACAACGTTGAATCAACGTTGAATCAACGTCAGGTACCAATGTTGAATCAACGTTGATTTTTAGTTGGATTTGAAAGGTGATTGGACGTTGAAATTCTGACGTTGAATCAACGTTGAAATTCTGACGTTGAATCAACGTTGAAATTCTAACGTTGAAACAACGTTGAAAACCAAACGTTGAAACAACGTTGAAGACCGACCAACGTTGAAGACTGAAGACGTTGAATCAAATTTTCTAACAAACACTTTTCTGCTGGAAAGAAAATGTACAAATGCTCGACCATATAGTCCTTTGATATACTGTTCATGCTATGACCACAATAGCCTTTGCATGCAGTGTGAACTCAGAACTCGCAGGCTGATCAGGGTGTACACTTTCTGGCTGCTCATCAGTCATTTCTCCAAAACAACCCTTTGTATCATAAATGGAAAGGTCCAAATTTAACAAAAGGTCAGTCCATTATGCATTCATAGAAGGGTAAGGGTTTTATTTAATGTAAAATTTTGGGGTTTAAGATAATACCTCACTACAAATCGAATCAATCACCTTTAATAATAAAAAAAAAAATCAATCTATAACAAAGGCAACAGTTAAAAAATATTTCTGTAATTATGTCAACAAAACAAGTCTAGCTATTTATAAATTGTCGAACACCGCAATCAAGTGACAATTATAATCTACACCGCAATCACATGACAATAACAATCTCCACAGCGACCATGTGACAATAACAGTCTCCACAGCGACCACATGACAATAACAATCTCCACAGCGACCACGTGACAATAACAGTCTATACAGCAATCATGTGACAATAACAATCTCCACAGCGACCACGTGACAATAACAATCTCCACAGCGACCACGTGACAATAACAGTCTATACAGCAATCATGTGACAATAACAATCTCCACAGCGACCACGTGACAATAACAATCTCCACAGCGACCACATTACAATTCGATCATGTGACAATAATAATCTCCACAGCGACCACGTGACAATAAGTCTATACAGCGACCATGTGACAATAATAATCTCCACAGCGATCATGTGACAGTACATTCTCCACAGCGACTGACAACAGTCTATACAACGATCATGTGACAATAACAATCTCCACAGCGACCATGTGGCAATAACAGTATATACAGCGAACATGTGACAATAACACTTTCCACAGCGACCACATGACTAACAATCTCCACAGCGACCACGTGACAATAAGTCTACAATTCGATCATGTGACAATAACAATCTACAGTGATCACGTGACAACAATCGCCTACACAAATAGCACATGATCAAATGCATAAATGATAAAATTGATGAAGCTATAATGGATATATAGAGATTATTTAACTGCTGCGATCATTTATAGGGAAATCCATGATGAGATGGTAGTGTTGTAACTATTCCTTTAAAATGGAACAAACATGACCACCATCAAGTGAAGGATTTCCCTACATAAATCGAGCCCAGCAGATAAATAATCTATTTATTACATTTCAAATCGCTTTGTGTATAATTTTAACCTAAATTATTTGTTTTATTGAACGTTAAGGGTGGATAGAGTCTACGTCAACAACACTTTATTGACGGCATATTTCAACATCAGTTATTTTTGTGTTCGGAGTTACTATTTAGAGAATGTGAATATTCTTTAACTGAAAAATCCCAATCTCTCAGATGTAGAAATGTAATAAAAACATTTCACTACTAAGTTACTAACACTTTGGAGGGTTATGTGCACTCTAGTCGAATAAAATCCGTTAAATATTAAGTTATTCTCATTCGATCGTTTTTTTCTCCATGAATCCAATCAAAAAGTCAAGTGGTTTCGCCACCATACACAAATCCTTCCGCCGGAATAGTTATATTGTCCTTGAATTTTCTCGTGATAGTCACCAGGCCAATTAAGTTGTACCCATTCGATCTGGGTTTTTTCCAGTTTTTTTCCCCATGAATCCAATCAAAAAGGCAAGTGGTTTCGCCACCATACACAAATCCTTCCGCCGGAATACTTATATTGTCCTTGGTCCTTGAATTTACTCGTGATAGTCACCAGGCCATTTTAAAAACCTTTTAATTTCATCCTCCACAAAGGTCTCCATCACTTGGTGGGAAGCCAGGACACTGTCTGAAAAGGTAAGAAAGATATATATGAACAAATTTACTGAAAAGGAAAGTTAGATATATATGAATCTGTTTATTTACACATTTAATATATCAAAAGGCCACGGCGTACAACCATTTCACGCCAATGAGGAATTTACAAATCGCGTAATTACGTGGAGTTTGGGTGATAAAACTACTCGGCGTGGAAATCGGCTCTCGACAAACTTACGCCGTGATGCTTCGCGCATAATGCCAGGATACTTCGCGTATACAAACTCGGAGTTTGCTGAATCGAAACTGCACAGGTAAAAGGTGCAACATTTATTACTGCAGTTATTCTAATGCATAATTATTCATTAACTTTTAAAAAAGGCGGAAGACATTGACAATTTTTTATTTTTGTTTTTTGAAAATTCGAATGCCCAGATAATGTCACGATAATTATATAGCGGTTCCTATTACCGGCTTCGCGGCGACTGAACATAAAATACAATTAGTAATTACTATACTGGAAATTTTAATCTTTTATTTAATCGGTAAATTATGATTTACGATTCTGCTGTTGATTATTATTATATCGACGAGTTTTTAGTAAAAATAATAAAACAAATTGTAAAGAATTCCTTGTCATTAAACCCGTTCTTAGTGCCGCCTTTCTAAAAGGTACCTACATCGCTAGGGATTATGGGTATCCAAATTATTTATGTCAGTCGCAAGAGAACTGATTTATTGACAACAGAAACGGAAAAAACTTGATTAAATGCATTCCATATTTTTTTCGAAATGACTTTTTATGTATTCATTATATTTATCAGTCATGTCAAGTTTGCACGGAAAAGATGCACTCGGCGTTTGTATATTCCTGGCGACTGAGTTTTTTCAAGCGCGATGTCGGACAAGTTGAAGTTGTCGGAAAATTTAGATTTGTTCCCAAAAATATATCGCCAAAGGTGTGCACTCATGGTTAACTGGATTCTATGCGGAGTGTGATCACTCCGAGCGACTCTGTGTACTTTCGCCACGAGGATCCGCCAAATCCAAACACTAAAGTGGCGTAGATTCGCTCGGCACTCAATAGGGCCAAACTCGGCGAATCGAGTAAAGTGTGTGCTTCGCGTGAGCCGTACTGTACATGTTGCCCTCTACAGAGCTAGCTTTAATACCTTTAATTAATACAAAGTAACATTACCAATTATAAGTTTGCAGAGACTTGTGTTCTTGAAGGGAAATTTCCATTCATATTGATTTTCGCCATCAATCCATTTGACATCGTCCTGAAAGAGAATAAGGACCTTTAAGAGAACAATCACTTGATTCTTTAGTATTTTACTCTTTCCACATGTTTTCATACTTCAGCTGCCAGTTGGGTAATGGCTGCTTAAACAATGTTGCTGCAAAACAGATTGATAACCCACCCTTTCAATCCTGCGCGTTATGTACACAAATGTTTAAATGGTTATACAATTTAATCGCTATAGCTACTAGAAGCGCTTGTTCAAGCTCAAATCAAGATGGATATAAAAATAGCTGGGGCCAGAATTAATGATTTTTTGTTTGCCATCACTTGACTCAGGACTTTAGGTACTGCGAAAGTATGGCTGATGGGGTCATTGTCGTTCCGTGTACTACAGAAAGGTACCCGAGGTACATCTATGTATACAGAAACATACCCGAAAATCTTTGAATCCAGAGTGGTCCCCAAATATACAGAAACGTACCCGGACAAACAAGATCTCATTGGCAGAATTGAAACAATTTAGAACTTGATAAACAACTACTTAAACAATATTGTTTATCATTAACTATTGCACTATTGTTCTTAAAAACATATTTAGGCTGCCGTAGTTAGTAATAAAATCTAGAATGTATTGTCATAAAACTGGAAGTTGTAAATCATCAAACCCCGCACAAAAAAGTAAACAAATACACAGCTCGTCATTCAAGAATAGTTTAATTAAGGAATCCCTGTACTTTTATTTCCGAAGCCCCTACCGGTTGCCGGGATGTAAAGCTTTCGACACTGTGTGCAAGTAGAGCCACACACGTTGCTTGCAAGATCTCACCGTAATTTTTAATCCAAGCATTCTTTGACCCTAAAAGCCTTTTTTTTTTTAGCTTTTTGTGTGTGGCTTTTTAGGCAGATGAAATATCAAAATTGTAAAAAGGGCAGGTAAGGTCAGAGAATGCTCGGATTATGGTATTTGTGTGTTGGGAGGGTGGGGTGGGTGTTGGGGTTGGGGTGGGGTGGGGGGGGGATAAAACCTTTCCTCCGAAACGAGGCTGCATTGATAATTAGAAATTGATTGTGATTTCTGATTGTGTGCAGTATCGGAAAGAACATTATCCTCAAGAGACAAGTTGTTGGATAATGTTTTTTGAAAAAGAAAAAAAAACTTCAAAAAAGATGGGCCCATTCCAACGACTACGAAATCGATCGGGATTCACAAATATTTTACACAAACTTTTCTCATCAAACAAAGTAACACTGACTTACCACTTCGAACTTGCTCACCGATGCTTTTGGAATATTGAAATATTCGATTTTATACACACATTTCTTTGTAAACAAGACACAAACTCAGTTTTCCGCGTGAAATTTTATATCCCTGCATTTGATTGGCTGGGTCAGCATTTCCGTTAGTGGCCTCCTAGCGGATATCCAGGGGAGGTAACATCTGTTATAAACTTCCGACCGAATAATTAGGATAAACGTTTTACGGGTTACGCTGCCTTTGCAATAAAACGTATACGACATTTTATTCTTGCAATTAGGCCTAACGTACGTTTCTTGCAAAACGAATACTTGCAAAACAAATTTCGCGGATGCAATTCGTCAATATATATGTAATTAAAGAGGAAATTTAAGGAGTACTGTATATAATTCTGCGATGATTAATGGTGTTATCTATCACATCTTTCATTTACCTACACCTCGTTATTAGTAATTATATGATTGATATATCATATATATATATATATATATCCACAATGTTGAAAGGTCAACCTTTTATCAACGTCTATACGACGTTACAATTCTAACGATGTTCCAACGTTGGGAACGGTAACGTTGAATCAACGTTGATACAACGTCAGTCTCATACCCATACAAGTTGATGGTTGAAGGTTGAACAGGGCAACGTTGATTCAACGTTGAAGTAACGTTGATCGACGTCGTGACCAAAATCCAACCACATCTCAACGTTGAATCAACGTTGTGTGCCCACTGGGAATATATTTATTTCTCAACCGATTTTCAAAACTAAGGTATTTTATATTTACCACTGAAAATTCATATTCCATTGATATATGATTTATGTACTTATTGCTAAATTACTCACATTATTGCTGATAAAAACCTTTGGCTAAAACAAGCACCCGGAACAATAGAATTTCAGCAGTATTTTGGCCAGTGTTGGAAAAGTGATTAATTTAATCCTATGGAATGCCATGACTGTCTTATGTTCAGCATTTATATTTATGTTCAGTACATATGCCTTAATGTGAGTTTAGGTGAGAACATTATATGCAGTTGTTACATCATTATGTTCAGTTCGTTCATCATTATGTTCAGTGCACTTTTCATTATATGCGGTACATCTGACATTATATGCAGTTGACATCTCATTATATGCAGTGCCTTTGTCATTATATTTGGTGCATTTTTCATTATATGCAGTTCATGTGTCTTTATATGCAGATGGTTTGTTATTATAAATTTGGGTTAATTATCGAAATACTAAAAAGTATTTCCTACATTACTGGTCCTTTAGATGAGACTTTCAATCGAGGTCTGATCGCTAAAATCCCCAGCGAAATACAGCGAGCATAAATATACTCTCACTTGCATGGTATGATAGGAAGTAGCTGTACGTATTTGTGTATTGTAGAAACTTTCGCTCCGTGAATTCAAGTCGACCACTGTTGTCACCATTGCAGTGCGTGTTTGCATGGTTTGTAATCAAAACAAATTAAGTTTGTATTAAACTAACTTTATCACGTAGACTTGCGGTACTTGTACAAAATATACACTTGACCATGATCTGCTTTCAGGACCGGACACTGGTTGGTTGTCCAAATGAAGAAACCAAGCCGGACATTCAGCTTAGTGGTCTGGGCATCCAGCCGGAACACTGCATGGTAGAGATTGATGAGAATGAAGTAATGGTGACACCCCACGAGGGGGCGAGGTAAGTCGATCAAAAGAAAATGGGAATAGATAAAAAACATGTTTAAGAGACATGCTAACTCTGAATTACAGTTTATCACAGCAGTACTCTAGAATTACAGTTTATCACAGCAGCAGTACTCTAGAATTACAGTTTATCACAGCAGTACTCTAGAATTTCAGTATCACAGCAGTATTCTAGAATTACAGTTTATCACAGCAGTACTCTAAAATTACAGTTTATCACAGCAGTACTCTAGAATTACAGTATCACACCAGTACTCTAGAATTACAGTTTATCACAGCAGCAGTACTTTAGAATTACAGTTTATCACAGCAGTACTCTAGAATTGCAGTATCACAGCAGTATTCTAGAATTACAGTTTATCACAGCAGTACTCTAAAATTACAGTTTATCACAGCAGTACTCTAGAATTACAGTATCACAGCAGTACTCTAGAATTACAGTTTATCACAGCAGTACTCTAAAATTACAGTTTATCACAGCAGTACTCTAGAATTACAGTATCACAGCAGTACTCTAGAATTACAGTTTATCACAGCAGTACTCTGGAAGTCAACAGGATGATTATTACTTGCTTAATCAGGTTGAAGACCTTGACAGATTATAATAGGAACATTTTCTGAGGGCTCAAGGCGTAACCATTGCATCTTGTTCGCTATTTATATATGTGCAATAGTTGCGCATTCACTCCTGTTTATTACATGACAAACTCGGAATGTTATAGCCAGTGAACACCAAACTAATGACAGATGAAACCTTGTAAGGAGCCTGAAGACATGCTGGAGAATTAATCCAGATGCTCAGAGTGGCGGCTTGTAATAAACTTGGCTTTCATTTCGTTTCTATAGCTGAACTGTTTACTCCTTACATTTCTAGAACATGGCCTGTCAAAAGTGTAGCACAATAAGAAATTAATTATAATTCTGACTGGTGCCCACAATGATCATTCTGACTGGTGCCCACAATTATCATTCTGACGGTTGTCCACAATGATCATTCTGACTGGTCCACACAATGGTCAGTTTGACGTGTGTCCACAATGATCATTCTGACTGGTACCCACAATGATCATTCTGACGGGTGCCCACAATGATCATTCTGACTGGTACCCACAATGATCCTTCTGACTGGTCCCCACAATGATCATTCTGACTGGTGCCCACAATGATCATTCTGACTGGTACCCACAATGATCATTCTGATGGGTGCCCACAATGATCATTCTGACTGGTGCCCACAATGATCATTCTGACTGGTCCCCACTATGGTCATTCTGATGGGTGCCCACAATGGTCATTCTGACTGGTACCCACAATGATCATTCTGACTGGTGCCCACAATGATCATTCTGACTGGTGCCCACAATGATCATTCTGATGGGTGCCCACAATGATCCTTCTGACTGCATGGTCCCACAATGATCCTTTTCACTGGTCTCCACAATGATCATACTGACTGGTCCCCACAATGATCATTCTGACAGGTCCCCACAATGTTCATTCCAGCTAGTCCCCAGTAAGATCATTCTGACAGGTCCCCACAGTGGTCATTCTAGCTGGTCCCCAGTATGATCATTCTGATTGGTCCCCACAATGATCATTTTGACTGGTCCCCACAATCAACCTTCTGACCCAAAATGATCATTCTTACAGGTCCCCACAATGGTCATTCTAGCTGGTCCCCATTATGATCATTCTGACAGGTCCCCACAATGGTCATTCTAGCTGGTCCCCAGTATGATTATACTGACTGGTCCGCACAATGATCATTTTGACTGGTTCCACTTTTATCCCATCGCATCCTGTCCCGTCGCATCCTATTCTGTCCTGTAACACAATTTTTATACTTGCATATCTCAAAGACTTTTGAATGGGTTGTTCCCAAACTTTGTATACTCATAAAAACTGATGACCTTATGCCCCTCTTAATCACCCATCATTATTTGCCTAATTTATTACAGAGTTATGGCCCTTTGTTTGACTTAGAATTTTCTACTCTAATGTTTACTCTTAACCCATTTCTCAACATTTTCAAATTGTTTGTTCCCAAACTTCATGTTTATTACAGAATTATGGCCCTTTGACTTTGAATTTTCCACTATGTATAATGACATTTTCTCTCAAACACATAACAACTGATTATCTTGTGTCCCTCTACATCACACTTTGTTGATGCCTAATTTATTACAGAATTATGGCCCTTTATTTGACTTGTGGGAATTACTCTATAATGAACTTCATGTGGCTTTCACTTTAAAACCTTTCATGGATTGTTATTACACTTGACATGCAGTTCACACCTTTAATATTATATTATGTGTCTCTGCATCTCTTAGAATTTTGTTTACATTAAAAAATTAACAGATATTTAGACATTTATTTTTCTTGATTTTGCCCATCCTCATTGGCTATAGCAAAAAAGCAGCGGTATTCATTGCCTTCAGTGATAGTTCTAGTTACGTTTAGGCCCTTTAGAATAGGACATACCATTACTTTCCTATTGTACGTCTGACCCATTGACCCTCACTAAAAGTTTGATGAACCCTTTAAATTATAATTTCACAGAATTTTTTCTTATTTCTGTTGTATGAAATTTTCACTCACTGGTGTAAATTTTGAGATTGAAGGAAAAAAAGTCTGAAATTATCATTGATTTGAAATGTGCTGTATAACCATGGCTGTGGCAGACTGAGTGGCTGGTAATTGATCTAGGCAGACTATTAGTTGTGACGTTTGATAAGAATTTATTGTCATGCCACTTTGACATTTGATCAGAGAAAACAGGGAATTTTGTGGCATTTTCTCTGTGCCCTGTCAAGTTATGTTAGCAAAGTTTTGTCAACATAAAATCGCTCCTTTGATAAAAAAAATTGTCATTCACCAGGTTTTTATAAAATCTCCTTTAATGAAAATATGTGGGTTTCTCTTAAATTTTATAAATGAGATTTATGTAAATCAGCTAAATTGTGTTCATTCTGTCGATCATTTTTAGTACAAACTCGTACATGTTTATGGTCAGCCTAATGAAGTATTTAACAAACAGTGCTGGTGTGGAGTGCGATAATGCAAGTCTATGGACCGGGCAGTCGAACCAGAAAATGTATACGGACCGAAGCAAAGCTGATCTGCCAGTATATTACAAACATATGTTTTGGGTAATACACATATCATCACTGAATACATATGGGTCTATGTTGTGAGATAATGAAAACACAAAACAGTCCAGCACTGCTCATATCTTAAGTACACTATCGGCCAGGAGGATGGCATCGCTGCCATGTATAAACGTCGGCCCAGAGTCCACTTCAAACTATATTAAATCATTTTAGAATTATTTTATTTTAGAATGTTGTGATTCTTGATTTCAAGAACCTCATTACTCAATGAGTGATACAAACAATCTTTGTCACAGCAATTAAAAGGCTCATTCAGTTCTGAGAACACACTGAGTTGCATCATAATAGCATAATAGCATGACGTGATGTAATAATACCAGGGTGTGATGTCATAATACCAGAAAGTGGTGTCATGATAGAAGCAACCAAATGAAAATATGAATCAATGATGCATTCTGATTGGTTCAATGATAATTGAAAATTAGACCAATGAAACCAGTTAATTTAAGGGACCAACCATTTTGATTTCAGGGGAGGGCCTGGGATTTTCCTTTTAGCCGGAATTTTTTTTTTTTCATTTAAAGCCGGGATTTTTATTTCGCCTAGTGCACTGGCCAGATTTTTTTTTCGTCAACTTGAAAGCCAAATTTTTTTTTTTAAAGTTTTACTATTCGTAGAATAAGAAGAGCTGTTGTAGATCTACTCAACGTCGGCGTCGATGTTGGTTTTCAGTTGTAGTAACTAAAAAATAGTCCAATTATTTCAGCAACCACTGCACAGTGAAACTTGAAATATGTCATCAGTACCATCAATGACACTGGCAGACACGTTCCATAACTCTGTATTAGCATGACCATTTTCTTACTTTGAATTTCTGGTTTAAATGTTCTTTTTTTGACAAGTCCATATATTTTAACAACTGGAAGTCGTTAATCAACAAAGCTTGGAATAACACGGGCGCTAGTAGACACATGTTCATATTAACTCTGTATTGCATTTAAGCACAGTTATGTTCCTTTTTCTACTTCAAAATTCTGGTTAAAGTTTTTAGGCAAGTCCTTGTATGCCAGTAGGTGATTGTTACTTATTAATACAAATTCAGTAAAGCATGGATGCTAGTAGACACATGTTCTATAACTCTATTGCATTTTAGCAAAATTATGGCCCTTTTTCTGGATAAATATTTTCTGTATTGTATTTTAGAAAAGGTGTAGCCCCTTTTCGACTTAGAATTTAATTTATTTTATTTTCTGGCAATCCATTTATTTCAATACCCACTAGCCATATATCTCTGTCAAAGGAGCTTGACAAGTGTCACTCAGAGTCATCAAGGACACTTACAGACACATGTTTCATAACTTTTTATTTCATTTTATCCAGATGATGTTGTTTTTTTCAACTTAGAATTTCAAAGTTTTTAAGCAGCTTCATATATTTCAATGAAACTCACTGCATACATCAAATGACAATGGCAAGCCTGTAAATATGATTAGCCCCATAAACGCCCACACCTTCCCCACTCCTACACCACCATTACCACAGATAAATAGACAAATATTTGTTATATTCTTTTGGTAAATTCTCTTCAGTTACCATGTCTGCATCCTGTTCTCTTCCCCACACCCTCCCTCATATTCATTCTGGGGTCTTTCTTTGATATTCGGTATAATGTTTACTGACCAATAGCTTTGTTCCGATTAATAAATTTGATCGATCATCAGTCAGTTATGTCTTTGATCTGATTATTCGATTAAAAATGTTCATGATCGACTTTACTCGGTTGTTGAAAATTATGGCTTATTTCATTCTCTTGTACTAAAGTATACAAGAAATAAAATGAGTTTTAATTGTGCAACAAGTAATCACATATTTATAGCGGTTATCACAACTTATTTTTTAAAATATATATGTTGGTCAGTTTTATTCTGTTCCTTTATTACCAGAACATACTTGAAATGTGTTTCTTTTCTTCATTTTAGTCTGAAAAAGGCTTACACTTGTCTTTTATAGCAGCCATGTTTAATCGATTAATGATCGATCGTCGGTTAAATATTCAGATAATCGATCATGAATTTTCAGCCGATTCCCAACACTACAGACCAACACCTCCACGCACCCCCTACACACTCACCTCACCACCACCTAAACTCCACAATTAAGACTTGACCTTGTGAATGAACTGGCTCCATGGTTGATGAGACAGAAGTGTCAGTGGCCTTGTTTAAACTTGACTTTGAATGGTGGAGCATGCTGTCCTTTTGACAACTCTTGTTTAATATGAATCTTTCCATATATGGTGGATGGAAGTTTCCATGTGCTAGTTTTAATCTTTAGTTATGCTTGTCCTTGTCTGCTTTCTATGTGAGCCCCTTTTGCTCTTCTAAATTACTACCATGACCACTAAATACCCCATGAGCTATGCATATTACATTTATTATTACCATGACCACTGATATCATATTTAATATTTATTAATAATGAATGTCAAACACCAATATTAAATACTGTTATTTTCCCATTTTTAGCTCTACTGGCCAATGGCCAGCAGAGCTTATGGGATGGTGTGTTGTCCGTTGTCCGTCGTCCGTCCGTCCGTCCATTAATTTTTGCTTGTGTACACTCTAGAGGCCACATTTCTGATGCAATCATCATGAAACTTTGTCAGAATGTTTGTCTCAATGAAATCTCGGTCAAGTTCGAAAATGGGTCATGTGGGGTCAAAAACTAGGTCACTAGGTCAAATATTGGAAAAACCTTGTGTACACTCTAGAGGCCATATTTTTGACCCGAGCTTAATGCAACTTTGTCAGAATGTTTGTCTTAATTATATCTTGGTCAAGTTTGAAAATGGGTCACATGGGATTAACAACTAGGTCACTAGGTCAAATACTTGAAAAACCTTGTGTACACTCTAGAAGCCGTATTTCTGACTCAATCTTGATGAAACTTTGTCAAAATGTTTGTCTTAATTATATCTTGGTCAAGTTCAAAAATGGGTCACATTGTGTTAAAAACTAGGTCACTAGGTCAAACTTTGGAAAAACCGTGTGTACACTCTAGAGGCCATATTTTTGACCCGATCTTGATGAAACTTTGTCAGAATGTTTGTCTTAATGAAATCTCGGTCAAGTTCAAAAATGGGTCATGTGGGGTCAAAAACTAGGTCACTAGGTCAAATACTTGAAAAAACGTGTGTACACTCTAGAGGTCATATTTGTTACCCAATCTTGATGAAACTTTGTCAAATTGTTTATCTTAATTATATCTTGATCAAGTTCGGAAATGGGTCACATGAAGTTAAAAACTAGGTCGCTAGGTCAAATATTGGAAAAACCTTGTGTACACTATAGAGGCCATATTTTTGACCCGAGCTTGATGCAACTTTGTCAGAATGTTTGTCTTAATTATATCTTGGTCAAGTTTGAAAATGGGTCACATGGGTTTAAAAACTAGGTCACTAGGTCAAATACTTGAAAAACCTTGTGTACACTCTAGAAGCCGTATTTCTGACCCAATCTTGATGAAACTTTGTCAAAATGTTCGTCTTAATTATATCTTGGTCAAGTTCAAAAATGGGTCACATGGTGTTAAAAACTAGGTCACTAGGTCAAACTTTGGAAAAACTGTGTTTACACTCTAGAGGCCATATTTTTGACCCGATCTTGATGCAATTTTGTCAGAATATTTGTCTCAATTATAGCTTGCTAAAATTCTAAAATGGGTCACACAGGGTCGAAAACTAGGTCACTAGGTCAAATACTTGAAAAACCTTGTGTACACTCTAGAGACCATATTTCTGACCCGATCTTGATGAAACTTGGTCGAAATGTTGTCTTATTTATATTTTGGTCAAGTTCGAAAATGGGTCCCATGTGGTCAAAAACTAGGTCACTAGGTCAAATACTTGAAAAACCTTGTGTACACTCTAGACGCCATTTTTTTTTCCATTCGATCTTTACCAAACTTTACCAGATTGTTAATGTCAATAACAGCTCGGTAAAGTTTGTTGTTAGCTTATGGGATGGTGTGTTGTCCGTTTTCCGTCGTCCGTCGTCCGTTAACTTTTCTTGTGTACACTCTAGAGGCCACATTTCTGATGCAATCATCATGAAACTTTGTCGAATGTTTGTCTCAATGAAATCTTGGTCAAGTTCAAGAATGGGTCATGTGGGGTCAAAAACTAGGTCACTAGGTCAAATACTTGAAAAACCTTGTGTACACTCTAGAGGCCATATTTTTGACCCGAGCTTGATGCAACTTTGTCAGAATGTTTGTCTTAATTAAATCTTGGTCAAGTTCAAAAATGGGTCACATGGTGTTAAAAAGTAGGGCACTAGGTCAAACTTTGGAAAAACCGTGAGTACACTCTAGAGGCCATTTTTTTGACCCGATCTTGATGCAATTTTGTCAGAATATTTGTCTCAATTATAGCTTGCTAAAGTTCGAAAATGGGTCACACAGGGTCAAAAACTAGGTCACTAGGTCAAATACTTGAAAAACCTTGTGTACACTCTAGAGGCCATATTTCTGACCCGATCTTGATGAAACTTTGTCGAAATGTTGTCTTAATTATATTTTGGTCAAGTTCGAAAATGGGTCCCATGGGGTCAAAAACTAGGTCACTAGGTCAAATACTTGAAAAACCTTGTGTACACTCTAGACACCATGTAGTACGACTCGATTCATCAATGATATAACAGCCAGTAGAGCGTTCACAGGCCCTCTTGGGCCTCTTGTTGTAATATCTCATCACTTGTAATGTCTCCATGGAGTGAGTCACTGAATGATAGTATTTTTTGTATAATTTGTACTGTCTTATGATTGTGAAGTCAAAGCAATGTCCTATGCTGAACAGTGTATGTATATACATATGCAAATAAAAATCAGTGAACATTTACTAAAATGGCGAACACAGTTTGCACAACCTTCTGAAGATGATTTGAACATTTTACGCATGAGCTCACAGCTGAAGAAACACAAAAGAACCATCCGCAGAAATTTATTTTCTAGCTAGGTGCTGAGAATAGTGATTTGGAATCGACAGATTAGTAACAATGTTTTCTGTTTTATTTCAAAGGAATATTTAGCAGGACCAAATTTCTTTTTTAAACATATTTTTCAGTATAATAAAACAAATAACCTTAGAAGGTTTACAAATATTCACCGTCACCCTCACAGGATTGCAATATTTACATACTACCATGTTTTACGAACCATCAAGACAGAGAATTGCTGTAGGAGGAAGGGAAACAAATAAAAATAAAACTGTGGTAAAGCATAGTTTAATTATTTTAATTTAAAGGTACAATGTCCGTAACTTTTAGCTTATAAAACACACTAATTAAGTTCACAAACATTACACACTAACAGCATTGAATATTTAGTAATTAAAAGCAAGATTGTTCGACGGAATTCAATCGCGGTACAAAAAAAAAGAACTACCGCTTTGCAAGTTTGAACCAGCAGCCCAACTAAAATTACACTCACGGGTAATAAGACTGTGCGCGTACTGGACGACGTCGCTCCTACCTGAGCTATGCGGGCCATACATATTACGCAATACATATTAAATAAAAAACCTAATGCGCTAATGGAAGTCACGTGATCAGCATAAAAAGTAAATAAAGTGGGTCCCACATTATTTACAAATAATAATTAAAACTTCTTTTTTTTTCAAACTCACGAATGTATTACTACATACATATTTGGGTCTATGCTCATGTTTTCATGTATACATTTCACTGAATAAAATTCGGACAGTTATTTGATTATGCTCAATATTAGCTTACTTACAGACAGTGCCCCTTTAAAGGAAGGGAATGAAATGTTCTATTAAAATCTGGGAGGAGGTAAAAACAATAAACTCTCAAATTCCCTATGGAAAAATGAAATACCTAATTTCATTTTGTGGTAGGAGGGTTCGTAAACAAATTTATATAAAAAATAATGGCCTTATTACAACCATGACTTATGTATACCACATTAATTATAACCATGACTTCATTCATTACTACCACGACCAATGTATACCAAATTTACTACCATGACCACTTTATAACACGTTATACAACACATTTACTACCACCATTGCCAGTGTATACCACATTTATCACATATATAACTACCATGACTAATGTATACCATATTTATTACTACCATGATCTATATACATCACATTTATTACAACCATGAATACTTTCACTCACAGTCTTCTAAACTCATTTCAACTGGAGATTTCGATAAACTTCTGAGCAAAAGCTGTGGATGCAGCCAGATTGTGGTTAAACATTCAGTGGCTAATGGAGTAGATCTACATTTATCATATACTGAATAGGGAGCCAGATTATTTTTTTCCTCTAATTGGACTCGCAACAAGATTATCTTTTTCGAATTATTTGAGAGAAAGCTGGATTATTTTTTTTCAACAATTTGAGGGACTGTTTATTTTTTTCCCCCTCAAGTCAGAGCCAGGATTTTTTTTTTCAACAATTCAAGGGCCAGAATATTTTTTCAGAAAAAATCCCAGGCCCCCCCCCCCCCCCCCCCCCCACCACAAATCAAAATGGTCGGTACCTAAAGCTCATTACATTCTCAGAACACACTGAGGTTTTACTTGACATTGAGTAATGTGGTTCTTGAAATCCAGAAACACAAACTTCTAATAATAAAATAATTCTAAAATGATTTAATAGACTGTTTTCAGTGCTGTCTGCATATTGGATGTCATATAGCACAAAGAAGGAAATGTGTAATGCAGTATAATGTATGTTATAATGTGTTGTTATTTCAGAACATGTGTGAATGGATCAGTAATTCACCAGGCGACCAGGGTGAAACACGGTGATAGAATACTGTGGGGAAATAATCACTTCTTCCGTATAAACTGTCCCATACAGAACAGTGAGTATGAGTCATGGTCATCCTTGAAGGGAATGTTGACATAGTGTTATAATTTAACGAGCTTTAATATTGGGAAATTTGAAAAAAATCAAAAAAGGTGAAAGAATTATCAAAATGGGATAATTAAACAAAGAAAATGTGACCATTTTAAGGTTCTTTAAAAGAAATTCTTGCCTCTCACGGCTGCAGCTTTGAGTTCCATTTGGAGCTCAACTTGTACTTGAAAAAGTGTCTATTCTTATGGTTGGCAGGAGGTATACAGTACTGGTTCTGCCTAGGAATAAGTGGGTGGTCTGCCTCCACCACCAAAATCAACAGTCATACATAGCCTAAAATATGCTGGAAAATGATGTTGACACCAAACATGGATATGGAAGCTGACACTGAGAACTATGACACAGTAGTTCATTATTACACTACAAAATGAATTAACCTTTCATCATGTTGCCATGATTTTCTTTCCTTAAATGTAAATAATCACATTTATCTAAATTCTATATTCCATATATGGTTATTAAGGTCTGATGTCATATTTCTCAGAATGGTGGCTTTCATCGGAAAACTTTTAAATGGTCGTATCTGCTTTGTTTATCACCTAATTGATGTTTATTTATTTCACCATTTTGCAAGTTTTTAAGAGCTCTCAGTAATACAATGTGTTTGAATATACGTCAGCATTCCCTTTATTGACTAACATTGCATTATGGTCATGGAACATTTAGTGTATTCGACTGGCCTTTTTTCCGTTGAGCAACTTGCTGTTGTGTTTATTGAGTTTCTCCCTCTTTTGTATCATCCAATCAGACTTCAGTAAACATTGCATTCACAACATTGCGATCATTTCTTCGTTTTGGTTTGATTGGTCAGTTGTTTTCCTGTGCTTAACGGAGATAACGTGGTCTTTACTGTGTGAAGTAAGTACTTAACGCAAACAGTCAATTGTGCCAGTCAAAGAGAAAACTTGTTAAAAAGGAAAAAAACACATTTAACGAAAAAGGCCAGTTGAATACGCATATATTGTAACAAGTGTTTTAAGGATGGTGTGCTAGGTCAAGAACACAAATTGCAATTAAAGTCAATGTTTTTCTCTATCAATCGTGGCTTCCATGAGCCATCTTATTGTAATGTCTATTTATAGAAACTTGTAAGATTGCATGCCACTGGTCAGTGCTTGGGATGGGCCAGAGGGCATTGTTTTATTTGCCTTAACCATTATTAGGGTGAGGCTAAAGGGAGTTGTTTTATGTACTATGGGTGGGGCCAGTTTGCATAGCTACCCATGTACAATATGATCTGCAAGCTCGTCTTGCAGGGTTCAAACTAGGCCTGGATTTTAGGGAGAAGACCCTCCAAAGAAAATAGAGAGAAGTGACCAAAAAATAGGGAGAAGTGAGGGAGACACAATCTTTTAAATTAAACGCGCAATCGGTTATTGTTAATTATTAACTGATATACATGTATACACCCTATTGGTTATAACCTTTTGATTATTTAAGAGCATGCTAGATGTTTCAAATTAAATGTGTTAATTTCATTCACACTCACAAGCACTCTTCACTTATATATACTGTAACTATAGAAGAAAGGATTGAGAGAAGAATTAATATAAATATATTGCATGTATCTTTATTTACTCATCTTTCTATCAATTTGTATGGAGTTCTATGAAGGGTGTAAATATGATTCTCAAACTTCTTCCTAAAAGGCTTATTCCTCATTAAGACCTATAAGACCAATTTATGTGTTTTGTTTCCCAATTTGTATTAGCTAAAAACAATATTTAATAAAAAAAAAGTTTTTCCTCCATCCAAACTTATGTACCTATCCGAACTAGTATGACACTGCACTTTTCTGGAAGTAAAATATTGCCGAAAATTCAGTAGAAATGTCATCTATTATTATTAACTCTTTTTCATGCATTAATTTGTTTGGAATGCCAAAAGGTCCGTTTTATCAAACAATTAAGAAAACACAACTCTAATCATTATTCGGTGGTATCATTTAATCACCTCAGGACAATTAACTTAAGATTGTTGTTTCGATCACGTTTTCAACAAGCACTTGTCTAACTGGAACGGAACCTACGACTGATAAATTGTTCAGCTATACGCAATCACATTGGATAAGGCGTGTGTATTCCCTGTACAGTCTACTTTAAAATGGCAAGGTGCGAAAATTGCCCCGGGGATATCATAGTTGTAGGACTGTATGCTCCCGCAAGGTTTCTTTTGTGATGGATCAAAGCAATTAGCATAATCCCTTCCCAGAGATGTCTACGCCTGTCCTGAGACATAAACAACAGGTCAGTAAAAGGACTGGTTACACTTCACTTGAGGAAAAAAAGCGAAGTGGTCAATCTAAAGGCGACTTAAACTTCGCCGTCGGCTAAAAAGAAAGCGAAGTCACGGTGGAAAAAGCGACTTTGTCGCTCATGTCGCCCTCCAGTTTGAACACTGGTCTTGTGGCTCACATCCTGCCCATTCCAAGTTATGCTTTTGCCTGTTTACTTCTAGTGTAGCTCTGGGACAGTAATCTACCATAATCTCTGCTGAGCCATGAAATTACTTTCTGATATTACAAAGAGTTTCCCTTGTAGGGTATTTTCAAGACACTGTGCTGTATATGTGTCATATGTATTCACTTCCTTATTGGAAGTCCTGATAAGTGGAAGTCTTGATAACTAGAAGGCTGGATAACTGAAAGGGCTTGATAATTGGAAGGCTTGATAATTTGGAAGGCTGTATAATTGGAAAGCTTGATAATTGGAAAGGCTGGTTACTTGGAAGGTTGGATAATTGGATGGATTGATAATTGGAAAGGTTGGTTACTTGGAAGGCTGGAAAATTAGAAGGATTGATAACTGGAAGGGCTGGTTACTTGGAAGGGCTGGTTACTTGGAAGGCTGGATAATTGGAAGGATTGATAATTGGAAGGGCTGGTTACTTGGAAGGCTGGAAAATTAGAAGGATTGATAACTGGAAGGGCTGGTTACTTGGAAGGGCTGGTTACTTGGAAGGATTGATAATTGGAATACTTGATAATGGGAAGGCTGGATAATTGGCAACTGCAATAAAGTTGTGTGTTAATGTGACAGTGATGTCAGAAGGAAATGATTAGTTTGTTTGTTTGTTCGGATGGTGTTTGACATCATTTGACAAGGACATTTAGACGAGACAATGAAGAGAAACTCTGTAAAAGTTTAACCTCACAAAGCTTATGATTTGTTCCCCCTTTCCTGTCCCCTTTAAAGTAAAATGTATTGGTGTCCTAATATATACCATTAAATATGTAAGTTGTTTAAATATACTGTCAGAATTACCTCAAAAAGTAATCGTTTACGTGGAAGCGTTTTCAAACAGTTTAAAAATGTTTCTCTCATTTTTAATCCCAAATATTAATTCCCAGATCCACCAGAATTTAAACCTTTGATCCACCCCATTGATGTGCATAAATTTCAGTCCCAGAATTAAATTCTGGCCCATGCTCCATGCATGGAATTGTTCACTGAAGCTTAACGTAAACATGTCTCCAAGATTCTGAGGTTGCTACTGTTTTTGTTAGCCACAGAATAGGAATTTGTAAGCCACAATATAATAGGAGCTTTATATCTCCCAGCAGTTGGTTATATTGGCTGTATATTTGCATTGAGAGCTTTATGGGTGCCAATCAATAATGGGTGGTAATTGAAACAGCATATTTACTTTGGCTTGATGAATACAAGTCAAGTATACCCTGGGATTGCTCTATGTATTTTATTCATTTCCATTTATGTTAAAAAAGGAAGACTTGAGTGAAAGGTAGGTGTTTGTGTCTAGGCACAAAACTGAAAATCAATTTGGTTATCTGGCAGTGTTTAATGTCTGGGTGATTATATAAATAACAGGAAGGTTCACACCAGCATCATACTGTAGTATTTATGTTTAACCCTTAACTCACTACATATATACAATGGACTGTCCTTTCTTTGAATTAGACCATTCCATTTATGTGACAAAGGGGTGTTTTGGAGGAAATGACTGATCAGCAGCCAGACATTGTAAACTTGATCAGCCTGCAAGTTACTCACGCTCACAGGCTGATCTGGGTTTACAATGAACGCAAAGGCTATTATAGTTGTGCTTAGCGGGTTAACATGAGACATATGTTGCAGTTTCTCATCTTTTTCACCCTGAGCTTTCTTGAAAAGTGTTTTTTATGAACTCACAGCTATGCCATATTTATGGAGTAGTGAGCTGTTGTGATTGCTGTTCGTCATCCTCCGTCCAATAAATTTTGTTATAAACGACATTCTCAGAAACAGCCTGGTCAATTCTGACTTGGTATATACATTTATCACACCCACATGTGTCTATGACCTTGACATTTAGCTTTAAAGGGACAGAAAGCAACACAGAATCTACCAAGTTTGTTGAAAACGGTAATATGGGTCAAATCTGGCCCTGCCCTAAAGGCCACAGTTTTACAGCAACATAGGAAAATCTTCAAGAAAGTGTCTGACTTGCAATCATTTGCCCCTCACCGCTGTAGGTTCGATCCCTCAGGGGCTTAGGAATCTTTATGTGAGGAAGCTATCCAGCTGGCTTGCGGAACGTCGGTGGTTCTACCCAGGTGCCCGCCCGTGCACGAAAATTGACCGGAGGGGCACCTGGGGTCTTCCTCCACCAGTGGAAGCTGGAAAGTCGCCATATGACCTTAGCTGTTGGTGCGACTATAAGATCCAATTCAATTCAATTCAATTCAAGAAAGTGTCTTCTCTGAAACAACAAAAGCTAGATCGAGGTCTAATAGTTTGCAGGGACCATAAGCTTATGGTCTTTTACCAAGTTTGTTCAAATTGTGACCTTGGGGTTCTTTTTGACCACACAGCAGGGATCATATGTTTCAAATAGACTTATAAATTAAAAACCACAAGGTATAGAGCTCTCACGTTACGTGGTCCCGCCTTAATTACATTAAGCGATGTGAAAGCTTATATTAGCAGGCTTTTATAACGGATATTTCGACAATAAAACAAGTTTAAAAACATATTTTACTGAAAAAAATGTGACAACCTGTTTAAAATTACCTATTAAATGTTTTAATTTTACCATATGCAAACTTTTTAAGCCGAAATTAAGGTTTTATTTCATACCCCAGCCAACCAAGGTGTTAGATGGGGTAAGAAAGTTAATACTCGGAACACGTAATGATATATCACATGTATTATGAGCTAACAGTCCTTTACCAAGTTTATTCAAATGGTGACCCTGGGGTCAAAGTTTTACATAGAGTTATATAGAAAAATCTTTAAAAACCTTCTCTGAAACTTTAAGTGGTCCAATATTAGGCATGTAGGATAAGGTTATGATCATGTAACTAATTTATTAACTATAAATGGTAACACTGCCGTCAAACATATCCCAGAGACCATATGCTTCAGATAAACATAGGGAAAACATTGAAATTTCTTCTGTTCTAAAACACCAAGGTATAGAGCTCTCATTTATACATTGAAATTTCTTCTTTAAAACTCCAATGTATAGAGGTCTCATTTATACATTGAAATTTCTTCTTTAAATCTCCAGTGTATAGAGCTCTCATTTATACGCTCTAATGTATAGAGCTCTCATTTATACATTGAAATTTCTTCTTTAAAACACCAATGTATAGAGGTCTCATTTATACATTGAAATTTCTTCTTTAAAACACCAAGGTATAGAGGTCTCATTTATACATTGAAATTTCTTCGTTAAAACACCAATGTATAGAGGTCTCATTTATACATTGAAATTTCTTCTTTAAAACACCAATGTTTAGAGGTCTCATTTATACATTGAAATTTCTTCTTTAAAACACCAAGGTATAGAGCTCTCATTTATACATTGAAATTTCTTCTTTAAATCTCCAATGTATAGAGCTCTCATTTATACATTGAAATTTCTTCTTTAAAACACCAATGTATAGAGGTCTCATTTATACATTGAAATTTCTTCTTTAAAACACCAACATATAGAGGTCTCATTTATACATTGAAATTTCTTCTTTAAATCTCCAATGTATAGAGCTCTCATTTATACATTGAAATTTCTTCTTTAAAACTCCAATGTATAGAGGTCTCATTTATACATTGAAATTTCTTCTTTAAATCTCCAATGTATAGAGCTCTCATTTATACATTGAAATTTCTTCTTTAAATCTCCAATGTATAGAGCTCTCATTTATACACTCCAATGTATAGAGCTCTCATTTATACATTGAAATTTCTTCTTTAAAACACCAATGTATAGAAGTCTCATTTATACATTGAAATTTCTTCTTTAAAACACCAAGGTATAGAGGTCTCATTTTTACATTGAAATTTCTTCGTTAAAACACCAATGTATAGAGCTCTCATTTATACATTGAAATTTCTTCTTTAAAACACCAAGGTATAGAGGTCTCATTTATACGTTGAAATTTCTTCTTTAAAACACCATGGTATAGAGGTCTCATTTATACATTGAAATTTCTTCTTTAAAACACCAAGGTATAGAGGTCTCATTTATACATTGAAATTTCTTCTTTAAAACACCAAGGTATAGAGGTCTCATTTATACATTGAAATTTCTTCTTTAAATCTCCAATGTATGGAGCTCTCATTTATACATTGAAATTTCTTCTTTAAAACACCAATGTATGGAGGTCTCATTTATACATTGAAATTTCTTCTTTAAAACACCAATGTATGGAGGTCTCATTCATACATTGAATTTTCTTCTTTAAAACACCAAGGTATAGAGCTCTCATTTATACATTGAAATTTCTTCTTTAAAACACCAAGGTATAGAGCTCTCATTTATACATTGAAATTTCTTCTTTAAATCTCCAATGTATAGAGCTCTCATTTATACATTGAAATTTCTTCTTTAAAACACCAAGGTATAGAGGTCTCATTTATACATTGAAATTTCTTCTTTAAAACACCAAGGTATAGAGGTCTCATTTATACATTGAAATTTCTTCTTTAAAACACCAAGGTATAGAGGTCTCATTTATACATAGAAATTTCTTCTTTAAAACACCAAGGTATAGAGGTCTCATTTATACATTGAAATTTCTTCTTTAAAACACCAAGGTATAGAGGTCTCATTTATACATTGAAATTTCTTCTTTAAATCTCCAATGTATAGAGCTCTCATTTATACATTGAAATTTCTTGTTTAAAACACCAATGTATGGAGGTCTCATTTATACATTGAAATTTCTTCTTAAAAACACCAATGTATGGAGGTCTCATTCATACATTGAAATTTCTTCTTTAAAACACCAAGATATAGAGCTCTCATTTATACATTGAAATTTCTTCTTTAAAACACCAAGGTATAGAGCTCTCATTTATACATTGAAATTTCTTCTTTAAATCTCCAATGTATAGAGGTCTCATTTATACATTGAAATTTCTTCTTTAAAACACCAAGATATAGAGGTCTCATTTATACATTGAAATTTCTTCTTTAAAACACCAAGGTATAGAGGTCTCATTTATACATTGAAATTTCTTCTTTGAAACACCAGGGTATAGAGGTCTCATTTATACATTGAAATTTCTTCTTTAAATCTCCAATGTATAGAGCTCTCATTTATACATTGAAATTTCTTCTTTAAAACACCAATGTATAGAGGTCTCATTTATACATTGAAGTTTCTTCTTTAAAACACCAATGTATAGAGGTCTCATTTATACATTGAAATTTCTTCTTTAAAACACCAACGTATAGAGCTCTCATTTATTCATTGAAATTTCTTCTTTAAAACTCCAAGGTATATAGAGCTCTCATTTATACATTGAAATTTCTTCTTTAAAACACCAAGGTATAGAGCTCTCATTTATACATTGACATTTCTTCTTTAAATCTCCAATGTATAGAGCTCTCATTTATACATTGAAATTTCTTCTTTAAAACACAAAGGTATAGAGGTCTCATTTATACATTGAAATTTCTTCTTTAAATCTCCAATGTATAGAGCTCTCATTTATACATTGAAATTTCTTCTTTAAATCTCCAATGTATAGAGCTCTCATTTATACATTGAAATTTCTTCTTTAAAACACCAATGTATGGAGGTCTCATTTATACATTGAAATTTCTTCTTTAAAACACCAAGGTATAGAGCTCTCATTTATTCATTGAAATTTCTTCTTTAAAACTCCAAGGTATATAGAGCTCTCATTTATACATTGAAATTTCTTCTTTAAAACACCAAGGTATAGAGCTCTCATTTATACATTGAAATTTCTTCTTTGAAACTCCAAGGTATAGAGCTCTCATTTATACATTGAAATTTCTTCTTTAAAACAGCAAGGCAAAAAGCTCTCCTTTATACATTGAAATTTCTTCTTTAAAACAGCAAGGCAAAAAGCTCTCCTTTATACATTGAACTTTCTTCTTTAAAACAGCAAGGTATAGAGCTCTCATTTATACACTGAAATTTCTTCTTTAAAACACCAAGGTATAGAGCTCCCATTTATACATTGAAATTTCTTCTTTTAAACACCAAGGTATGGAGCTCTCTTTTATACATTGAAATTTCTTCTTTAAAACACCAAGGTATAGAGCTCTCATTTATACATTGAAATTTCTTCTTTAAAACTCCAAGGTATAGAGCTCTCATTTATACATTGAAATTTCGTCTTTAAAACACCAAGGTATAGAGCTCTCATTTATACATTGAAATTTCTTCTTTAAAACACCAATGTATAGAGCTCTTATTTATTCATTGAAATTTCTTCTTTAAAACTCCAAGGTATATAGAGCTCTCATTTATACATTGAAATTTCTTCTTTAAAACACCAAGGTATAGAGCTCTCATTTATACATTGAAATTTCTTCTTTAAAACACCAATGTATAGAGGTCTCATTTATACATTGAAATTTCTTCTTTAAAACACCAACGTATAGAGCTCTCATTTATTCATTGAAATTTCTTCTTTAAAACTCCAAGGTATATAGAGCTCTCATTTATACATTGACATTTCTTCTTTAAAACACCAAGGTATAGAGCTCTCATTTATACATTGAAATTTCTTCTTTGAAACTCCAAGGTATAGAGCTCTCATTTATACATTGAAATTTCTTCTTTAAAACAGCAAGGCAAAAAGCTCTCCTTTATACATTGAAATTTCTTCTTTAAAACAGCAAGGCAAAAAGCTCTCCTTTATACATTGAAATTTCTTCTTTAAAACAGCAAGGTATAGAGCTCTCATTTATACACTGAAATTTCTTCTTTAAAACACCAAGGTATAGAGCTCCCATTTATACATTGAAATTTCTTCTTTTAAACACCAAGGTATGGAGCTCTCTTTTATACATTGAAATTTCTTCTTTAAAACACCAAGGCAAAAAGCTCTCATTTATACATTGAAATTTCTTCTTTAAAACAGCAAGGTATAGAGCTCTCATTTATACACTGAAATTTCTTCTTTAAAACACCAAGGTATAGAGCTCCCATTTATACATTGAAATTTCTTCTTTTAAACACCAAGGTATGGAGCTCTCTTTTATACATTGAAATTTCTTCTTTAAAACACCAATGTATAGAGCTCTCATTTATACACTGAAATTTCTTCTTTAAAACACTAAGGTATAGAGCTCCCATTTATACATTGAAATTTCTTCTTTTAAACACCAAGGTATGGAGCTCTCTTTTATACATTGAAATTTCTTCTTTAAAACACCAAGGCAAAAAGCTCTCATTTATACATTGAAATTTCTTCTTTAAAACAGCAAGGTATAGAGCTCTCATTTATACACTGAAATTTCTTCTTTAAAACACCAAGGTATAGAGCTCCCATTTATACATTGAAATTTCTTCTTTTAAACACCAAGGTATGGAGCTCTCTTTTATACATTGAAATTTCTTCTTTAAAACAGCAATGTATAGAGCTCTCATTTATACACTGAAATTTCTTCTTTAAAACACTAAGGTATAGAGCTCCCATTTATACATTGAAATTTCTTCTTTTAAACACCAAGGTATGGAGCTCTCTTTTATACATTGAAATTTCTTCTTTAAAACACCAATGTATAGAGCTCTCATTTATACACTGAAATTTCTTCTTTAAAACACCAAGGTATAGAGCTCCCATTTATACATTGAAATTTCTTCTTTTAAACACCAAGGTATATAGAGCTCTCATTTATACATTGAAATTTCGTCTTTAAAACACCAAGGTATAGAGCTCTCATTTATACATTGAAATTTCTTCTTTAAAACACCAAGGTATATAGAGCTCTCATTTATACATTGAAATTTTCCTTTAAACACCAAGGTATAGAGCTCTCATTTATACATTGAAATTTCTTCTTTAAAACACCAAGGTTAGAGCTCTCATTTATACATAGAAATCTCTTCTTTAAAACACCAATGTATAGAGCTCTCGTTTATTCATTGAAATTTCTTCTTTAAAACTCCAAGGTATATAGAGTTCTCATTTATACATTGAAATTTCTTCTTTAATACACCAATGTATAGAGCTCTCATTTATTCATTGAAATTTCTTCTTTAAAACTCCAAGGTATATAGAGCTCTCATTTATACATTGAAATTTCTTCTTTAAAACACCAAGGTATAGAGCTCTCATTTATACATTGAAATTTCTTCTTTGAAACTCCGAGGTAAAGAGCTCTCATTTATACATTGAAATTTCTTCTTTAGAACAGCAAGGCAAAAAGCTCTCCTTTATACATTGAAATTTCTTCTTTAAAGCACCAAGGTATAGAGCTCTCATTTATACACTGAAATTTCTTCTTTAAAACACCAAGGTATGGAGCTCTCATTTATACATTGAAATTTCTTCTTTAAAACACCAAGGTATAGAGCTCTCATTTTACATTGAAATTTCTTCTTTAAAACTCCAAGGTATAGAGCTCTCATTTATACATTGAAATTTCGTCTTTAAAACACCAAGGTATAGAGCTCTGATTTATACATTGAAATTTCGTCTTTAAAACACCAATGTATAGAGCTCTCATTTATACATTGAAATTTCTTCTTTAAAACACCAAGGTATGGAACTCTCATTTATACATTGAAACTGTTGTAAGTGTCTACTATGCACAATTGTCATCAGGTGAGCGATTGAGAAGCTTTACTTTGGCTCTCTTGTTTACTGAAGTAAATATTCTCTACTTATTTTTCGCTGTCCTTGACAATTATCTTTTTGTTGGTCTGTTATTAGAGATTTGTTTTTAAATGAATTTTGTCCTAGCTTCTTTTACACAACTTCCAGTGGAAACCAGGAGCCATGGAAGCTTTATCTGCAATTGTAACATAGAGAGGAAATTGAATTTATTTTTTTTAAGCTACATATATTGATATTATGTTCGGTTTTCAGATATCAAGTTTGTGAAAGGTAAATAAAGCAGTCATTATATGACAGGGCTGCATAGTGTGACTTGTAGGATATGAATCACTGTGTTCTGGTAACATAATATGTCATTGGTGATTACACACGTTATTCCAATAAGCACACCTGCACAAAATCTGATCTCATACAAAAAATCAAAAAATTCAAAAAAAAACAGACAGGGATTGTTTTCTAGCCTTCTTGAAGTTATAGTATTTTCATGTCAATTTTTTCTTGACCATTTCTTTTGTTGACAATAAATAATACTGTGATATTTGCGATATTTATATAATGCCTTACTAAGCATGTTAGGTGGGTATTATGTCTCATTAACACATATTAGGTTATAATGGGACAGCCTTATCCACTGAGCTAGGAATCTTTATGTGAGGAAGCTATCCAGCTGGCTTGCGGAACGTTGGTGGTTCTACCCAGGTGCCCGCCCGTGCACGAAAATTGCCCGGAGGGGCACCTGGGGTCTTCCTCCACCAGTGGAAGCTGGAAAGTCGCCATATGACGTTAGCTGTTGGTGCGACTGTAAAATCCAATTCAATTCAATTCAAATTCCACTGAGCTAACCAGGCTGCTTAAGGAAGTTGTAAATTGAAGTTCCAATAAGTTCGGCTTATACTGTATTTTGTTATTATTTTTGGGATATCAAAGTCATAGAAAAATGATTCTCTTGATGGTTAATTTACAAATAAAAAACAAAAAACAAATTAGTCTGTCAGAAGATTCAATATACAGTGGGGTTTATAATCCATACATTGGCAATTTTTAGGTAGGAAAAAAATAAAAGGGGTTTTACGTCCTGTTAACACATGATATTAGTTTATATTGGGACTGCAACCTCAGAGGGATATGAGATAAAGGATGTAGTCTCCCATGAGACATGCCTCCACCAGGGAACGAACACACGCAAGGCACAGGTCTGTAGATGAAGTCTCCCATGAGACATGCCTCCACCAGGGAACGAACACACGCAAGGCACAGGTCTGTAGATGAAGTCTCCCATGAGACATGCCTCCACCAGGGAACGAACACACGCAAGGCACAGGTCTGTAGATGAAGTCTCCCATGAGACATGCCTCCACCAGGGAACGAACACACGCAAGGCACAGGTCTGTAGATGAAGTTTCCCATCAGACATGCCTCCACCAGGGAACGAACACACGCAAGGTACAGGTCTGTAAATGAAGTTTCCCATCAGACATGCCTCCACCAGGGAACGAACACACGCAAGGCACAGGTCTGTAGATGAAGTCTCCCATGAGACATGCCTCCACCAGGGAACGAACACACGCAAAGCACAGGTCTGTAGATGAAGTCTCCCATGAGACATGCCTCCACCAGGGAACGAACACACGCAAGGCACAGGTCTGTAGATGAAGTTTCCCATCAGACATGCCTCCACCAGGGAACGAACACACGCAAGGTACAGGTCTGTAGATGAAGTTTCCCATCAGACATGCCTCCACCAGGGAACGAACACACGCAAGGCACAGGTCTGTAGATGAAGTCTCCCATCAGACATGCCTCCACCAGGGAACGAACACACGCAAGGCACAGGTCTGTAGATGAAGTCTCCCATGAGACATGCCTCCACCAGGGAACGAACACACGCAATGCACAGGTCTGTAGATGAAGTCTCCCATGAGACATGCCTCCACCAGGGAACGAACACACGCAAGGCACAGGTCTGTAGATGAAGTTTCCCATCAGACATGCCTCCACCAGGGAACGAACACACGCAAGGCACAGGTCTGTAGATGAAGTCTCCCATGAGACATGCCTCCACCAGGGAACGAACACACGTAAGGCACAGGTCTGTAGATGAAGTCTCCCATGAGACATGCCTCCACCAGGGAATGAACACGCGCGAGGCACAGGTCTGTAGATGAAGTTTTCCATCAGACATGCCTCCACCAGGGAACGAACACACGCAAGGTACAGGTCTGTAGATGAAGTTTCCCATCAGACATGCCTCCACCAGGGAACGAACACACGCAAGGCACAGGTCTGTAGATGAAGTCTCCCATGAGACATGCCTCCACCAGGGAACGAACACACGCAAGGCACAGGTCTGTAGATGAAGTCTCCCATGAGACATGCCTCCACCAGGGAACGAACACACGCAAGGCACAGGTCTGTAGATGAAGTCTCCCATGAGACATGCCTCCACCAGGGAACGAACACACGCAAGGCACAGGTCTGTAGATGAAGTTTCCCATCAGACATGCCTCCACCAGGGAACGAACACACGCAAGGTACAGGTCTGTAGATGAAGTTTCCCATCAGACATGCCTCCACCAGGGAACGAACACACGCAAGGCACAGGTCTGTAGATGAAGTCTCCCATGAGACATGCCTCCACCAGGGAACGAACACACGTAAGGCACAGGTCTGTAGATGAAGTCTCCCATGAGACATGCCTCCACCAGGGAATGAACACACGCGAGGCACAGGTCTGTAGATAAAGTTTCCCATCAGACATGCCTCCACCAGGGAACGAACACACGCAAGGTACAGGTCTGTAGATGAAGTTTCCCATCAGACATGCCTCCACCAGGGAACGAACACACGCAAGGCACAGGTCTGTAGATGAAGTCTCCCATCAGACATGCCTCCACCAGGGAACGAACACACGCAAGGCACAGGTCTGTAGATGAAGTCTCCCATCAGACATGCCTCCACCAGGGAACGAACACACGCAAGGCACAGGTCTGTAGATGAAGTTTCCCATCAGACATGCCTCCACCAGGGAACGAACACACGCAAGGTACAGGTCTGTAGATGAAGTTTCCCATCAGACATGCCTCCACCAAGGAACGAACACACGCAAGGCACAGGTCTGTAGATGAAGTCTCCCATCAGACATGCCTCCACCAGGGAACGAACACACGCAAGGCACAGGTCTGTAGATGAAGTCTCCCATCAGACATGCCTCCACCAGGGAACGAACACACGCAGGGCACACGTCTATAGATGAAGTCTCCCATCAGACATGCCTCCACCAGGGAACGAACACACGCAGGGCACACGTCTGTAGATGAAGTCTCCCATCAGACATGCCTCCACCAGGGAACGAACACACGCAGGGCACAGGTATATAGATGAAGTCTCCCATCAGACATGCCTCCACCAGGGAACGAACACACGTAAGGCATAGGTCTGTAGATAAAGTTTCCCATCAAACATGCCTCCTCCAGGGAACAAACACACGCAAGACACAGGTCTGTAGATAAAGTTTCCCATCAAACATGCCTTCTCCAGGGAACGAACACACACAAGGCACACGTCTGTAGATAAAGTTTCCCATCAAACATGCCTCCTCCAGGGAACGAACACACGCAGGGCACACGTCTATAGATGAAGTCTCCCATCAGTCATTCCTCCTCCAGGGAACGAACACACGCAGGGCACACGTCTATAGATGAAGTCTCCTATCAGACATGCCTCCTCCAGGGAACGAACACACGCAGGGAACACGTCTATAGATGAAGTCTCCCATCAGACATGCCTCCTCCAGGGAACAAACACACGCAGGGCACACGTCTATAGATGAAGTCTCCCATCAGACATGCCACCTCCAGGGAACGAACACACGCAGGGCACAAGTCTGTAGATGAAGTCTCCCATCAGACATGCCTCCTTCAGGAAACGAACACACGCAGGGCACAGGTCTGTAGATGAAGTCTCCCATCAGACATGCCTCCTCCAGGGAACGAACACACGCAGGGCACACGTCTGTAGATGAAGTCTCCCATCAGACATGCTTCCTCCAGGGAACGAACACACACAGGGCACAGGTCTGTAGATGGTTTCCCATCAGACATGCCTCCTCCAGGGAGCAAACACATGCAGGGCACAGGTCTGTAGATGAAGTCTCCCATCAGACATGCCTCCTCCAGGGAGCGAACACATGCAGGGCACAGGTCTGTAGATGAAGTCTCCCATCAGACATGCCTCCTCCAGGGAGCGAACACACGCAGGGCACAGGTCTGTAGATGAAGTCTCCCATCAGACATGCCTCTTCGAGAGAGCGAACACATGCAGGGCAGAGGTCTGTAGATGAAGTTTCCCATCAGACATGCCTCCTCTAGGAAATGAACACACGCAGGGCAGATGTCTGTGGATGAAGTTTCCCATCAGACATACCTCCACCAGGGAACGAACACACGCAGGGCAGAGGTCTGTAGATGAAGTTTCCCATCAGACATACCTCCACCAGGAAACGAACACACGCAGGGCAGATGTCTGTGGATGAAGTTTCCCATCAGACATGCCTCCTCCAGGGAGCGAACACATTCAGGGCAGAGGTCTAGCTCATAAGCCAAGGCCTTATCCACTCCTTTAGGTACCCACTTTTACGGCAGTGAAAATAATATAAAGTTGAATTGTAGTTTAAAGAATCCTCAACACATTATATTTTATTTGAGTCTTCCTAGATAGAAGGGAAGGATACATGATCTGTGACTGTACCTCATTAACGTGCTCAGAGGATAGATATTAAAACAGGACCGCCTGGTTTACATCCCCATCAGAGGGACCAAAGCTAAAGTCAGTGTCCTGACTGAGGAGCCAGTGAGCAGTGAGGCTTGAACATATCTCCGTATCCAGAGTTGAACATGCTGTCCATTGGGCCATCTCAGCCCCTTCAGTAAAAAGATGGGTGTTGGGTGGGGTGTGTGTGGGGTGCAAATAGAGACTTAACGGTAATGCTGGTACAGTGACTGTAATGGTGAATTGTCAATTTCTTAAAAACATTTTTGCTGAATAGGTTTAGGAGAGATTGTAACATAAGTCATTAACTGAAATAAAACATTAGATACATAGTTGTACAGGTAACTTTCACATCACTCACATATTGGCCAGGTGTGTGCTGGGTTGCATTTCAACAAGTTTGTGTGACAATTGGTGAGGTATATTGATGTAATAGTGCATTATTACCCTAGATAGTTGGACTGCTGTGTTTGGATTCTGAGGGATAATATATATAGATTTTGACAACTTGGCCATTCTGGGTTGCATTTCAACAAGTTTGTGTTTGAATAATTGGTGAGGTATATTGATGCAATAGTGCATTATTACCCTAGATAGTTGGACTGCCGTGTTTGGATTCTGAGGGATAATATATAGATTTTGACAACTTGGCCAGGTACGTGCTGGGTTGCATTTCAACAAGTTTGTGTGACAATTGGTGAGGTATATTGATGTAATAGTGCATTATTACCCTAGATAGTTGAACTGCTGTGTTTGGATTCTGAGGGATAATATATAGATTTTAACAACTTGGCCAGGTACGTGCTGGGTTGCATTTCAACAAGTTTGTGTGACAATTGGTGAGGTATATTGATGTAATAGTGCATTATTACCCTTAAGATAGTTTGACTGCTGTGTTTGGATTCTGGCGGATAATATATAGCTTGTTCAAGTTGTCGAACTGAAATTTGTTAGAAATAGTAACATGGGATTATTGGATATTGTTTTCCAGAATGCAGGCAATTACAGTCCGGGATTTCATCTGAGTGTTTATTTGCAGACTAATAAAACATTGTACTATGAATTTGCAGATATCTAAATATAGTATCTTATTGTTTCAAAAGAACAAATCATGAAGCATTACGAGGTCCCGTCTTATTTCCATTTAGCAATGGGAAAGCTTATATTAGCAGGATTTTATAACACATATTTTGACAATAAAACATGTTTATTTTTTTTACTGAACAAATATGATAGCCCGTTTAAAATGACTTATTACGGACTGTTTAAAATTACTTATTAAAAGTTTTAATCTTACAATATGCGAACTTTTTAAGCCGAAATTAAGGTTTTATTTAATACCCCAGCCAAACCCGTTTTCACTTCTTAGGGTTGGATGGGGTATGGAAGTTAATACTCGGACCGTATAATGTTTTAGCATATAATAATATTGGTGCATATAATCAGTAGTTAGGGATATCTAAAAACAAATTTCTTTGAACTTCAAGTAATATATGCAAGTAATGTAGAACAAGTAAGGGGATGCCGCGAGTTTTAAAGAAAGCAAGATTGCTTTAAAGGTTAAAGGGACACACGGCACTCTTGGTGTAATTTTCATCCAGATTTATTTTGAAAGTAATTCTTTAGCACATCTTATTTAGAACACAGTTTTTCAATTAACAGATTTCCAAAAAGCTCTATCCAAAATCTAAGTTATTCAAACTGTCATATTCGGATGTATATATGTATTTTAAAGTCTGATGAATTATTATGAAATTAATATTAAGGGTGCCCTCTGGTGAATATCAGTATAACAAGAATTTTTAATTTCCCTGTTTTTTATGAAGACTAACATATTACTAGTTAGCTTCTGGAAAAATAATGATGTGTTGGTGGTTTAACTTTTTAATCTTTAGTAATACACCCACAAAGCCCAAAGTGGGGTTTTAAATTCAGAATCAGATGAAAATTGGGTATGGCTTTAGAAATCACCCAATATTTTAGATAAAAAAAATAAGCAAATGAAAAAAAGTTATGAGAAGCTAAACAGGTATAAATACAAAAGTAAGAAAACACTTAAAATGATAAAAATAGGAGAAATCTTTGAAGTTTTCAATTTCCGCACACCTTCTAATGAAACAAAAATATCACAGAAAATTGCATTTTTGGGCAAATTTTGGGCAATACAAACTTATAGAAATAATAACAAGTAATTTGTAATAAACTGGTATGTAACAGAGAATTATAAGGTTATCAAGTAAATGTGATAAAAAGTTTAGGTCGGTGTTCATCTGAAAAATGTTAAAGACCCATCATTTTATTACAGGAAAAGATAGATATATGTGCTTTAGTTTTATTTATTATATCAAAAGTCGTTTAAATAACTGGCATACATACACCTGATATACAAACATAATATCACATATAATTGAATTACAAACAGTGTATCAGTATATAATATACACAATATGACCAAAATACGTTAAAAGAGATGTTGATTATTTCTTATGGTATATTTTACCCGACTGTTGTATTTGCTTGTGTATGCTGAAAATAGCATCTGCCATGTTTGAGAATTAAAATTAATATTAACACAGTGTTATACCAAATCCAAATAATCTATCTCTTAAGTGTGATATATCACACAATATACAATAGTTTGTCAATCAGAGAAGCCTGTCCTGTTTTCAGCCCTCTTGATATAATTTCTGCCCATATGATCTCAAAACTGTGGAAAGTGTGGATATACCATATGATGAATAAATCAAACCCTAAGCCTGGTATGTCGCACAATATACCAAAGTTTAGAGATCAGATGTGTAGGAATTATATCTCGAGGCTGTAACCCTCGGGCACATATAGAGTCTCGGGGATGTTACACTCACTCACTCACTGTGGCTGAGATGAAAATTGACATATAATAATCTATAATTATCGAACCTACATCAATGTGTGAGGTTCATGTTTGTGAACATGTATACTAAGTATCAAGGATGTATGACTAATGATTTTGGAACATATTTCCACTTTTTACAACATCCACATATGCGTTGCACGAAAATATGCGCAGATCACACTTATTTTTCACCAGAGGGCACCCTTAAGATTTTCAGCTTGACTATTCGAAGACTAACTAGAGCTGTTATACTCAGCGTGGCGTCATCACTGGCATTGCCATTCAGGTTTTGGCATTGTCTTTTAGTTTTTTGGCAAGTTCAGTTATTTCAGCAACCACTGGTCTGGGCATACATCAGTAAAACTTGCAATATGTCTTCAGTACCATCAAGGGTGCTGGTAAACACATGTTCCATAACTCTGTATTGCAATTTAGGAAGATCTTGACAGTTCCATATTTTTCAATAGCTGTATACAGCTTGATGTATCTTTAGTATGGTCAAGGACACTCGGATGTTCCATAACTCTGTATTGCATTTCGGCAACTTATAGCCGCTTTTGCACTAAGACACACATTTTTTTGGCAAGTCCATGTATTTTAATACCCACTAGCCATACATCTATGAAACTTCAAAGAAGCTTGACAGGTGTCATCAGTATAATCAAGAATACTTCAGGCACATGTTCATAACTCTGCAAGTTATTTTAGCAAATTTATAATCCCTTTTTGACCTATGGTAACACTTTTTTGGCAGGTCCATATATTTCAGTGCTCCCTGCATACATCAATGAAACAATGACAAACCTGTAAACCTGTTTACATTATTTCTCAAAATTAGACACCGCTAGTTTTAGAAGAATTTAAAAAAAGAAAAATCACATATGAAATGTTTTTTGTTTGTATGGTGTTTTACGTCATTTTCAACATGTAAGGTTATATATGACGATCGATTTTTTGTGGTGGAGGCAGACTACCCACTTTTCCTGGGTAGAACCAGTACTGTACTCCTCTCGACATCCGTAAGAATCGACACTTCCTCACAGGTCGAGCTCCCAGTGGGATTCGAACCCGCAGCGGTGATAATTAGCCTAGCCCCGCATTTCACAAATGAAAGTAGCAGTATAATCTCGACGCCAAATTGCTTCATTTATATTCATTAACCACAAAGTTGGAACTCCTTACACAAACTGTTTATACTTTTTAGGCTTTTTTTATGTGTGTGTCATTTTTCTATGTATTTATCGAAGTAACAAAGAGAAACGAAGTATTGATAGACAACATTTAATAATCTCTAACCTAGGAGACAGAACTCTTCACGAATGGAGTCTGAACACAGAAATAAAATTATCACTGGCAAAAACAATCAATTGTTTTGATAATAAACTGTTACATTTACTCCTACATTTGACAGTTTTACTTACTTTTCATTATTGTAAAAGTTTAAAAGCTTTCCTTAACTGATGAATTGGAAACTGTTTGCAAAATGTAATTCACTGTATAAAACCTGTGGGTGGGGTATGACACGCAAAAGCAAATTTTCTTTAATAAAAAGATATATATGATTATAAATATCATTTTTAACAATTTAGATTGTGTTGTTTCTTTGATGCCCCCCTCTCCCCCAACACACCACCACCACCACCACGCAAAAGCGCTGACTCAAAGACAGTATGAATGCCATGCCCAAACACTGAAACTTCCCGAATTTCCCCCATGAACTTCCAAATTTGATATACACGAAGTTCAAACTTCCTAAATTTGAACCTTAGTGGAAGCCCTGTATGTATAAGTATGATAAATACTAATAAACAGCAACTTCATACGATTGTTTATCTTTGAAGGTCATGGAAATATTTCTGAACGAAATTTGAGTACTTCAGTTCAAGTCTAAGAATAGTTTGAAGAATGGTTGGTGAATTCCAGCCCTGGTAGACATGCAATCTCATTAAAATCATATCCTAATAACGCTTTGATACTCTCCGCTATAGGATCTGACAACACTGCCTTGGAGGTCACGTCAGTTCGACCTTTCATCTAATCAATATTCATGAGAAGTTCAACTAAATTCAACCAATGAAATCGCACGTTTCATATGCACTTCAGATGATGTTCGAGTGAACTGAACAAATGAAAATCCACATAAAATACATAGATCTATATCCGAATAAAGATAAGTCTTTGTGTGTTATTGCTGTGGATTGCACGATAAATTCAAAGAAATGCACTAAATGGCATGTTTTACATCAAGAATACGAAGAAAATCATGGGCGCTGTCATTCATGTGTTTTGAAAATATATATTCCACCGAAATGATTACGACATTAGATATTCTAAATAGTCATTTGGTACATCTGGCCCACTTAGCTCAGTTGATAACCAAGTCCACTATTCACCCGCGAGTGTAATTTTAGTGAGGGTTCAATCCCACGTATCAGTACATTTTTTTTTTATGGCTATTGAATTCCATCAAACAATCTTGTTGTTTTTTTAAATAAATATTGTTGGTGTGTTATGTTTGGTGTGTTATGTTTGTCAATGCAATGATTTTGTGTTTTATAAGCTAAAAGTTACGGACATTGTCTCTTTCAATACCGAGCATAGACTGCTCCACAGCATTTTACTGAAAAGTGAAATGCGCAGTGAAGCAGTCTATACCAAGCAATTTTGTAAGCTGAAATCTGATTGGCTAAATCTGATGTGTCCTCCAATGGAGTGTTGTCAGATCCTTTGTAGTGTAGAGTATCTTAGCATGGTAAAGTGTCTGATTTTAATGAGATTTATAGACATGATGCTATAAGAAGATATAACGTGAGTGCGGGGTGGTGGTGGCAGGCAGAGGGGAATCAACTATGTCTGTAACAGCAGCCCGGATTGCGTTCTGATTAACCTTCTTTTTAAAACTCTTTCAAAGGAAATAACTTTTTTTGTAGCATGGCCACTTTGTAACAAATAGAGTATGGTTTCATCTCCTCGGTTAATTTAAACACCTCAATGTTTAAATTAACCAACTCAATGAGACCATTCTATATTTACTACTTATCACCTTTTATAACAACTCTTCCAGAGGAAATAACTTGTCACCTTTCCACTACAAGTAATAGATATAGTATGGTCTCATCGATTTGGTTGATTTAAACATCCAGATGGGCATAGCCCACCCGTCGAGGTGTTAAACCAACTAGATGCGATCATTGTTTGTTTTGTAGCATGTCCATTTCAGCTGTCTGCCATACTCTAATTTCCAATAACTGGTAGTTAAAGTACACCATTTATTCTGACAAGTGTTATTTCAACTAAACGATTTACTCCTATGCAAATACAAAGGGAATTTCAGTGATCCTGCTACAACTCTTCCAAAGGAAATAGCTTATCACCTTTTCCATTACAACATCACCTTTCCACTACAACTCTTCCAGAGAAAATAACTTATCAATTATTTTTATAATATTCCAGGTCCTTCTACCAACAGCAGCCCCGATGCAGACCAGACAATTGACTACAACTTTGCTCAGCAGGAGCTGATGTTGAAAGAGTTCAGCAACGATCCAATATCTGAGGCAATATGTGCAGTGGAGAAACAATATGAGGAAGATAAACAAGGTAGGTGATATCTGAGGCAATATGTGCAGTGGAGAAATGATCTGAGGAAGATAAACAAGGTAGATGATATCTGAGGCAATATGTACAGTGGAGAAATGATCTGTGGAAGATAAACAAGGTAGGTGATATCTGAGGCAATATGTAAAGTGGAGAAATGATCTGAGGAAGATAAACAAGGTAGGTGATATCTGAGGCAATATGTACAGTGGAGAAATGATCTGAGGAAGATAAACAAGGTAGGTGATATCTGCGGCAATATGTGCAGTGGAGAAACAGTATAAGGAAGATAAACAAGGTAGGTGATATCTGAGGCAATATGTGCAGTGAGAAATGATCTGAGGAAGATAAACAAGGCAGGTGATATCTGAGGCAATATGTACAGTGGAGAAATGATCTGAGGAAGATAAACAAGGTAGATGATATCTGAGGCAATATGTGCAGTGGAGAAACAGTATAAGGAAGATAAACAAGGTAGGTGATATCTGAGGCAATATGTACAGTGGAGAAATGATCTGAGGAAGATAAACAAGGTAGGTGATATCTGAGACTATATGTGCAGTGGAGAAACAGTATAAGGAAGATAAACAAGGTAGGTGATATGTGAGGCAGTATATGCAGTGGAGAAACAGTATAAGGAAGATAAACAAGGTAGGTGATATCTGAGGCAATATGTACAGTGGAGAAATGATCTGAGGAAGATAAACAAGGTAGGTGACATCTGAGGCAATATGTGCAGTGGAGAAACAGTATAAGGAAGATAAACAAGGTATGTGATATCTGAGGCAATATGTGCAGTGGAGAAACAGTATAAGGAAGATAATCAAAGTAGGTGATATCTGAGGCAATAAGTACAGTGGAGAAATGATCTGAGGAAGATAAACAAGGTAGGTGATATCTGAGGCAATATGTACAGTGGAGAAATGATCTGAGGAAGATAAACAAGGTAGGTGATATCTGAGGCAATATGTGCAGTGGAGAAATTATCTGAGGAAGATAAACAAGGTAGGTGATATCTGAGGCAATATGTGCAGTGGAGAAACAGTATAAGGAAGATAAACAAGGTAGGTGATATGTGAGGCAGTATATGCAGTGGAGAAACAGTATAAGGAAGATAAACAATGTAGGTGATATCTGAGGCAATATGTACAGTGGAGAAATGATCTGAGGAAGATAAACAAGGTAGGTGATATCTGAGGCAATATGTGCAGTGGAGAAATTATCTGAGGAAGATAAACAAGGTAGGTGATATCTGAGGCAATATGTGCAGTGGAGAAACAGTATAAGGAAGATAAACAAGGTAGGTGATATGTGAGGCAGTATATGCAGTGGAGAAACAGTATAAGGAAGATAAACAAGTTAGGTGATATCTGAGGCAATATGTACAGTGGAGAAATGATCTGAGGAAGATAAACAAGGTAGGTGGTATCTGAGACAATATGTGCAGTGGAGAAACAGTATAAGGAAGATAAACAAGGTAGGTGATATGTGAGGCAGTATATGCAGTGGAGAAACAGTATAAGGAAGATAAACAAGGTAGGTGATATCTGAGGCAATATGTACAGTGGAGAAATGATCTGAGGAAGATAAACAAGGTAGGTGATATTTGAGACAATATGTGCAGTGGAGAAACAGTATAAGGAAGATAAACAAGGTAGGTGATATGTGAGGCAGTATATGCAGTGGAGAAACAGTATAAGGAAGATAAACAAGGTAGGTGATATCTGAGGCAATATGTACAGTGGAGAAATGATCTGAGGAAGATTAACAAGGTAGGTGATATCTGAGGCAATATGTGCAGTGGAGAAATGATCTGTGGAAGATAAACAAGGTAGGTGATATCTGAGGCAATATGTACAGTGGAGAAACAGTATAAGGAATATAAACAAGGTAGGTGATATGTGAGGCAGTATATGCAGTGGAGAAACAGAATAAGGAAGATAAACAAGGTAGGTGATATCTGAGGCAATATGTACAGTGGAGAAATGATCTGAGGAAGATAAACAAGGTAGGTGATATTTGAGACAATATGTGCAGTGGAGAAACAGTATAAGGAAGATAAACAAGGTAGGTGATATGTGAGGCAGTATATGCAGTGGAGAAACAGTATAAGGAGGATAAACAAGGTAGGTGATATCTGAGGCAATATGTACAGTGGAGAAATGATCTGAGGAAGATAAACAAGGTAGGTGATATTTGAGACAATATGTGCAGTGGAGAAACAGTATAAGGAAGATAAACAAGGTAGGTGATATGTGAGGCAGTATATGCAGTGGAGAAACAGTATTAAGAAGATAAACAAGGTAGGTGATATCTGAGGCAATATGTACAGTGGAGAAATGATCTGAGGAAGATTAACAAGGTAGGTGATATCTGAGGCAATATGTGCAGTGGAGAAATGATCTGTGGAAGATAAACAAGGTAGGTGATATCTGAGGCAATATGTACAGTGGAGAAACAGTATAAGGAAGATAAACAAGGTAGGTGATATGTGAGGCAGTATATGCAGTGGAGAAACAGTATAAGGAAGATAAACAAGGTAGGTGATATCTGAGGCAATATGTACAGTGGAGAAATGATCTGAGGAAGATAAACAAGGTAGGTGATATTTGAGACAATATGTGCAGTGGAGAATCAGTATAAGGAAGATAAACAAGGTAGGTGATATGTGAGGCAGTATATGCAGTGGAGAAACAGTATAAGGAAGATAAACAAGGTAGGTTATATCTGAGGCAATATGTACAGTGGAGAAATGATCTGAGGAAGATAAACAAGGTAGGTGATATTTGAGACAATATGTGCAGTGGAGAAACAGTATAAGGAAGATAAACAAGGTAGGTGATATCTGAGGCAATATGTACAGTGGAGAAACAATATGAGGAAGATAAACAAGGTAGTTGTCTTACCCCACCCACCCATCAATGTAGGTGTCTTACCCCACCCACCCACCGACACTTTGATACCATTCAGCTAGCAAGCACTTTCAGAATACAAATCTTGAGAAGAAGAACAACAAATCTTGTATATAATAAAACATGATTGCAAAATAGGTCTTCCCAGGAGTGTGTATCTGACATTGAGGTGTATTGATTTCACGTCTAGTGAATGGCCAGTGGTCGTCAAAGCCATGAAGTTATAGGACAAAATACAGGCGTAATTAGGCTGCTTCCTATACAGCTTGTATGTTGTCTTGCTTGAAACAATGCAATTATCTCAGAAACTCTTAATTGTGAATGTTCTCTTCTAAGAACACATGTAACTAGTACTGCTGCGTGAGGATATGAAGCACGCCGCCTAAGGTTATTAACGAGTTAGGCATTGATTTTCCCCCCCAGTATTTCATGTTATTTTCTCCAGAACACTGATTTGCTAAATAGAATAAATGACCGGTCAGCTTTAATGTAACAATGGCCTCTGTGAATGCCGTATATTATTGGCTTATTCATTTTGCGGACACGTTCGGGTGACAGACAATTTGTTACTTCTCTGGATGTGGATAACGGGAATGATTCTAGACTGGTGATGTAAAGTACAGACAACACGTCAGTTTGTCCATTATTCATAAATATGGAACAGTCAACCCCTTCTTTAGAGACCACACAAGGGAAGAGCAATATTGGTCCTTTAATGCAGGTTGTCTCTTAATAAAGGTGTTTTTTAATTTAAACCAATACAATTGGTTACTGAAACTGCGGTCTTTTAAAGCAGGTGATTGCTTAATAGAGGTGGTCTCATAAACAGGTTTAAATATATGGTAGATTGTTTTTTTCTTTATTTGGAACACTTTCTTTTAAACCCCCAACCTTTACTGCCGCAGTAGTAAATATTTGTAGGAGGGGCCTATCAAATTACCACTGCTGCCTGTCTGTCAACTAAAATAGCTGATGTAAACATTGCCTGCAATAATATTTCACAAATGAACATTGAAACTTTTCCAATACAGCTATAACACAAAATCAAGATTTGGTGCCTTTTTGAAGGTCTGTTGACAACCTGCAATTAATTTAGATTAAAAGTCAAGCCTATTTTGTCTGGAATGTTAAAACAATACCCCCATTAGGTGGTGCTATATAACAGTGTTTGGAAAAAACATACAAGTGACAACTGAATGAGTATTTTACAGTGACATCTAATTTCAAATTCTCCAGTATATTATGATTTTAAACTAATTTAAACTGTTCATCATGTCTGCGATTAACTGACTGAATTTCCCCTACACTGTATCAGCATTTTCTCGGAAACGTGTAATTTGTATCAGTTCTGTGTTTAAATTTTGACAATTGAATAATTTAATATATTGTAAATTTTAAATATTTGTACTTGTTTCGACAGTTGGGCGTGTTTAATGATGATGGAGTGAACTCGGAGTGAGTAGGAATCAATACGGTTTGCTTAACATTCTCCCTACAACACGTCTGTCTCATTAAGAGCATTTTCACTAAAAAGGTAGTTATTAAGAAACGGAAAGGGGCATTCAGTTTGTTTCTAATGACACCAAACCATTGTACATGAGACAACATGTGCATTCACTATCCTTGCACAGCATAGTAATCAAAACATTAGCAATCATTTTTATGATCAGAAGAAAAGAAAAAAGGTAGATTGCAGACATTTGTATGAAATGTATGAAATAAATATATTTGATATGTAGTAGTAGATTTAAAATTTTATATTTTTTTATTATGACCCTGCCATTTGAAGAATGGTGGAGGATTATATAGCGTTAACCCTGTCGGTGCGTCCATTCATCTGTGCATCCAGAACATGGCGATGAAATGACACTGGCACTGATCATCCCTGCAAAGTTTCGTTGAAATTCGGCCAGGGGTTCAGTAGAACTAGTCCGGAAAATGTTTGTATACTAAAACCTTTAAAGGGCCATACCTCTGCCAAAATCATTCGACTGGAACACGGTGACGATATGCACAACTAGGCTTGATACTGATCATCCCTGCAAACTTTCATTGAAATCCGGCCAAATGAAGGCCCTATCGTCTTAACGAGGCGCCAAATGAAGGCCCTATCGTCTTAACGAGGCAAAATACAGCATCTTTAACTAATTCAAGGGCCATAACTCTGGTATTACTAATCCAATTTGGGTGGTTGTCAAACTTGTCCAAGCTTTCATTGATATTAGCAACCTGATAAAGTTTGGCAAAGATCGGATGAAAAATAAAAGCCCTACCATCTTAACGAGGCAAAAAACAGCATTTTTAACTAAATCAAGGGCAATAACTCTTGTGTTACTAGTCAGATCTCGTTGGGTTTTCGAACTTATCTGAGCTTTCATTGATATTAACAATCTATGCAAGTTTGGTAAAGATCAAATAATAAATGAAGGTGCTAGAGTGGTCACAAGGCAAAATATAGCATTTTTTGTTAATTCAAGAACAATAACTCTGGTGTTCCTAATCCGATCTGGCCGATTTTCGAAGTCATCTGAACTTTCATTGATATTAACAATCTATCTGTGCAAGTTTGGTAAATATCAAATAATAAATAAAGGTGCTAGAATGTTCACAAGACAGAATATGACATTTTTCAGCAAATCAAGCGCCATAACTCCGGTGGAACTAATCCGATCTGGATGGTTTTCAAACTTGTCCGAGCTTTTATTGATATAAAGTTTGGTAAAGATCAAATAATAAATGAAGGCGCTAGAGTGTTCACAAGACAGATAATGGCATTTTTCAGAAAAAAACAAGGGCCATAACTCCGTTGTTACTGATCCGATTTGGCTGATTTTCGAACTTTCATTGATAAAAAGACTGGCAAAGTTTCGTAAAGATCCGATTAATAAAGAAGGCCCTAGAGTGTTCACAAGGCAAAAGTTAACGGACTGACGGACAACTCATCCCATAAGCTCAGCTGGCCGAAGGCCAGTAGAGCTAAAAATCACAAAATTGATGTTGTCCAGACTCTTACTTAGGTATTTCTTATCCAATTATCTCCAGACTTGGTTTGATTGTATATGGGTACAATGTCTTGGCCAAGATAATCGACCCAGTTGCCTCAGTAATTCCAGAGTTATGCCCCTTGTAATAGTAACAGTCCACCAAATTACTGTTATTAATATGTGAAGCATTGGGGGGTGGGGGTGGGGTGCATCCATGTACTACGGACACATTTCTAAATTTGGGAACATAACCAAAATATGAACCCCCAAAGACCGCATTCTGTCAGAGCAACACATCAGCAAACATTTTAATGATAACATTTACTCGTCTTTGCTTTTCTTATAATCAAATTGTCGAAGTTGGTAAAAAAAGTCTTACAAAGAAATTGAAATTCTGTTGGATAGAGGAAAGAAATAAACCAAGACGGTAACATTCTGTGACAAGTGCGAGTCTGTAAGGAATACGGAGGGTGAACTCTAAACTGTTGTAACTATATATAAATGAAGAACTAGATACAGTAATCTTGCACTGAGTTCGAGGTATAATCACATGACAGTGTGTATGAGATGCAGAGAGCAGCAACAGACAAGGCAAATTTGATTTGGGATTAAATATATGCCCGCACAGTGAAGAGATCTAGTTTTTTAATGGGAAAGATGTTCATTGGAACAGAGATTTCTTGATGGAAGTCATTGATTTCATTTGAAACTTCATTGCAGATTTGAGTTTAAATGTACATTAGTGATAAGATAGAGAGAGATATGTTTAAACTTGGCAGGAGTATTTAGTGAGAGGCTGGATTTGTATTTAAGTGCAGGGCATGAACATTTCACTTATCTGCTCTCCATGACGAGGTTTCATTGATGTAAATTCAGATAAATTCTTCAAATATTTATCAATTTGATCATTCAAATATTACCTAGGACGAGTAACTCGGAAACCCATTTTCCTGCCCTGTGGTGCAGTAGTCTTGCTGTTTATTTATGGTTGGAAATCAGATAAAATTAGGCATAAAGACATGTTAACACGTAATAACAGCAACCTCAGAGGGAGATGACGAATTTTCCGCCAGACTTGCCTCCACCAGAGCGAACCCACGTGGGACGGGTCTGTAGCTCCTACACACGATTCTTACAGATGGCGGGGAAGTATGCAGTACTGGTTCTATGCAGGCAAAACTGGATTATCTGCCTCTACCACCAAAAATCGAGCATCATAATTATATGGCCTAACATGTGCTAAAAAATACTTAAAACAACATTCTAACAAACTAACTTACGCTCAAGGCCTTGTTCACTGAGCCACTGAGGCCGCTTAACCCTTAACCCCCTACATATATATATATGGACTGTTCTTTCTTTGAATTAAGACCATTCCATTTATGTGACAAAAGGGTGTTTTAGGGAAAATGCCTGATTAGCAGCCAGACATTGTAAACCCTGATCAGCCTGCGAGTTACTAACTGGCTGATCTGGGTTTACAATGGATGCAAATGCTATTATAGTCATGCTTAGCGGGTTAAGGGTTAAATATGGTTGGATATTCTGCTGGAAATCAAATTTTGTTCAAGTTTGTAATATTCTTAATTGACAGCTGTGATGTCCTTGAGCTGTTTGTAAATAATTGAAAGGCAACTAAGTATGACTGATTGGATGTGTTTGTGAAAAATCTAATTAAATATTGTGATATAATGTGAATTAATTATATGATTTTATGATGCTGTCTCCTGGGACTGTAGGGAGGATTCTTGTAAGTTAATCATTTTCTTCGTCTTTCGGCAGGAGGCATTTTCTATTAGGTATAATATCACTCATACTGAGCTGTTATTCGTAATTACATTTCCATGATGAATGAAAGGCTTTCTGAGCAAATATGAAGATAATGGTGCCTGTCACTATTCCAATGTCCTGCATTCCAGTATTAAGTTGCATTAGTGACTGAACTTAGGTGCTGTTTTGGGATATGTCTGTTTCTCCGTGATTCAGAAATGCTTTATTGTCCTTGAACTTTATAGGTTCCAATGCAGAGTTGACCTTAAATTTTCGGATGTGACCATTTATCAGATGTTGGATCTAAAGTATTTTTTTATTAATTTCATAGCTAATAGAGGGTGTGTGTGTATTTGACTAAAATATTTAGGATGGAAAATATATCCGTATATGGTGTGATTTTATGTGTTCCCTTACCACGTGTATGTCTGAATGGGACGTTGTCACTTATTCCAGAGGCATTAGAGAAGCAGCGTCAGATGTATGAGCGCCAGATGCAGATGCTACGGTATCAGTTGATGTCCCCGGGGACTCCATCTATGCCGTTCCCGCCCCTAGACATGTCCAAGCTGACCCCGACTGGGGCGCAGAGTGGTATACAGAGGAAATACCAGCAGTGGGCGCAGGAGAGGTAAGTGATGGTGAAGATAAGTGTATGGTTGTATCAGAGTTCATCGCTCCATTGATGTAATTATACACATTGTCACAAACATCGTTCTTAATCACACAAAATGTTTATAAACTTTTCACAAAAGAATGTTTGGTGGTGTAATATACAGGCTGAATTTGGTATGACTAGACTGTTGTGCACATGGGGCGAACTGAGTGTGCACTTCAACATACAGCTGTAAAACGTTTGGTTAAAAAGCATTCAATGTATGTGTCTCTGATAGGTATATGTCACAAAAAACATATCTCACGTATGTATCTATTGATACTGCAACACCCACTTTCGAAGATTATGTGCAGGTTTCCTGGGTAGAACCAGTACTAAGCAATGTGGATTAATTATCTTGCTCAAGGATAACCTGGCCATGGCGAGAATCGAACCTTTCGATCTGAAGTCCGGAGCTCTACCACTGCACCACGCACTCAACTGTCATTTTATCTTGTTCCCTTACCAATTCAGTGGCGTAGCTGCCTATAGGCACTGTAGGCCATGGCTGCACATCATCCACAGAAATCAAAACAATAAAAATGTCAGAAATGCAATTTTTACTCGTGGTCTTTTCAGAAAATAAAAGTCGAAACTGTTTTCACTCGCGGTCTTTCGGAACCAAATTTTTAACACACCATGATTGTGCAACATTTCGAAAGATTTTCAGAAAGCAAGTATTCATATTAATATTTGTTGTTTTGTTCTGATCCGATGTTTTTGTTGTGAAATCGCAGATTAAAAAAGCTTGAAATTGCCCATTAGCTTTGTCATGGGGATGTAAAGCAGGCGGTCCCTTTGAAGTTCACCTCCGAGTACATTAAAGAACCATGAGAATCTGTTTGATAGTAAGAGTATGGCAGGTTCCCTGGATTCCTGTGTATCTTTCCCCTCTCTCTCCAGTGGCTTGACATAATCAAATAATTGTATTGAAACAATTTAAATAATTCTGTTTGGGAAATGCATCTGTTACATGTATGATTAAGCACACTGTGGCAAAGTGTCTATTTATATTTGACTGTTAATTGCTTCATAGTGATGACAGGTATGTGGCCTTGGGGTCCACATTAAAAGTTTTGCTACAAACTGACTAAGAGCCAGATAGTGTTATTGCTGGACTTTAAGAGTTATGAATGCTTTAGAACCTCTCAAAGATTGGGGATAGAGTGCTTATATAGTCGTTATGAAATAACTGTTTGAATAATGAGGAATAAGGAAGTTGCGTCAAATTAGTAAGGAAACATTCTTTCTGTTTGTTGATTTGATATGAATTTTATTTGTCCAATTGTAAATTGATATATTAACCCTTAACTCATTAAGCACGACTATAATAGCCTTAGCGTCCATTGTAAAGCCAGATCAGCCTGCCAGTAACTTCCCTTTGTCACATAAATGGAATGGTCTTAATTCAAAGAAAGAACAGTCCATTTTATATGTAGCGGGTTAAGGGTCAAATAAATCACGGGAAATAGCTCTGCTGTTTCTAGTCCCAACATGGCTATTTTTTATACTGTCCAAGCTTCCTTCTATGACTTAGAGAACTTCATAAAACAAATCATTAAAAAAACAGTTGGGAGGGGGAGAGTAGTGGTTTGACATTTAAATCAAGAAACATAACTGTGGTGTTTATTTACGGAAAAAGGTGGTTTTGACACTTGCCTGATCTTTCATTGATATTGACTATGACCAAGTTTAGTAAAGATCAGATGTAAACTGAAGTTGTTAACTGACAGGGCAAAATAAAGCATTTTTCATTAAATAAAATGCCACAACCGGTTTATCCATAATTGGTTTTCAAACTTGTCCGAGCTTTGACTGATATAAGAATTCTGGCCAAGTTTGGTAAAGATTTGATGCAAAATGAAAGTGCTAGAGTGTTGACATAAAAAGGTTAACTGATGACAGATGGACAACAGACCATGGCATCAGCTGTACAGGCCCTTGCCCAGTAGAGTTAAAAATGTGTAAAAAGTGTGTGAGGAAAATTCAGTGCCAAACTATTATTATATAAGATTATTTTATTTTTAAACAAGTGAAGCACCAACAGTGTTGTGTATGCGAATTCAACATTTCAAATGAAAAATATACGTAAAATGCTAGAAAAATGTCACGTAACCTCATTTGGCAACCTCATCTGAATCTATGCTTATCTACATGATAAAATATGACACAGACATGTTACCTCATCTGAATCTAACAGACGCTTGTGTGTATGCTTATTTACATGATAAAGTATGACACGGACACATTACCTCATCTGAATCTAACAGACGCTTGTGTCTATGCTTATCTACACAATGAAGTATGACATGGACACATTACCTTATCTGAATCTAACAGACGCTTGTGTCTATGCTTATCTACACAATAAAGTATGACAGACACATAACCTCATCTGAATCTAACAGAGGCTTGTGTTCCCCGGTGATGCTGCTCTTCCTGCAATGTCTGGAGAGGCTTCATGATCAATTTTCTGTCCATGGGGCTCAGTGCTGACTGGGGTCACTGCAGGAAAAGGGATGGACCATTATAATTATAAAGAGTTTGTAAATCAGTAACATTATCAGAGTTATCAGCCTTGATTATCAGATAGTTATTAGTCTTGATTATCAGAGAGTTATCAGCCTTGATTATCAGAGAGTTATTAGTCTTGATTATCAGAGAGTTATCAGCCTTGATTATCAGATAGTTATTAGTCTTGATTATCAGAGAGTTATCAGCCTTGATTATCAGAGAGTTATTAGTCTTGATTATCAGAGAGTTATCAGCCTTGATTATCAGAGAGTTATCAGCCTTGATTATCAGAGAGTTATCAGCCCTGATTATCAGAGAGTTATCAGCCCTGATTATCAGAGAGTTATCAGCCTTGACTATCAGAGAGTTATAAGCCTTGATTATCAGAGAGTTATCAGAGAGTTATCAGCCTTGATTATCAGAGAGTTATCAGCCTTGATTATCAGAGAGTTATCAGCCCTGATTATCAGAGAGTTATCAGCCTTGATTATCAGAGAGTTATCAGCCCTGATTATCAGATAGTTATCAGCCTTGATTATCAGAGAGTTATCAGCCTTGATTATCAGAGAGTTATCAGCCTTGATTATCAGAGAGTTATCAGCCCTGATTATCAGAGAGTTATCAGCCTTGATTATCAGAGAGTTATCAGCCCTGATTATCAGAGAGTTATCAGCCCTGATTATCAGAGAGTTATCAGCCCTGATTATCAGAGAGTTATCAGCCTTGATTATCAGAGAGTTATCAGCCCTGATTATCAGAGAGTTATCAGCCTTGATTATCAGAGAGTTATCAGCCTTGATTATCAGAGAGTTATCAGCCCTGATTATCAGAGAGTTATCAGCCTTGATTATCAGAGAGTTATCAGCCCTGATTATCAGAGAGTTATCAGCCCTGATTATCAGAGAGTTATCAGCCTTGACTATCAGAGAGTTATAAGCCTTGATTATCAGAGAGTTATCAGCCCTGATTATCAGAGAGTTATCAGCCTTGATTATCAGAGAGTTATCAGCCCTGATTATCAGATAGTTATTAGTCTTGATTATCAGAGAGTTATCAGCCTTGATTATCAGAGAGTTATCAGCCTTGATTATCAGAGAGTTATCAGCCCTGATTATCAGAGAGTTATCAGCCCTGATTATCAGAGAGTTATCAGCCTTGACTATCAGAGAGTTATAAGCCTTGATTATCAGAGAGTTATCAGCCCTGATTATCAGAGAGTTATCAGCCTTGATTATCAGAGAGTTATAAGGGGGCACTCCACAGTTTAATGTACATTTCTCAATCATCAAACACTTGACAAGCTCTTAGCCTGAATCCTTGAGCAAAAATAAATCACATCATCATTGTGTCATACATTTCTTAGAAGACAATAAAATTACCCATGTTTCCATACCAAATAAAAGTATCAAAAAGCATTTTCTGTACAACTTTAGTCCCATTTCTTTAAGATTACCCCACCCCTTAAAACATGCTAAAAATGCAATTTTAGCAATATTTCAAATGTCAATAAATAAAAATAAAAAAATTTCCTACACATATCAGGGTCATGTCTGCACTCATAATGCTCTTGCATATCAGGAAATGCTAAATTTTACATACCTAGTCCGGCATTTTAAAAAGTTATTCCACGCTGATCTCCTCGTCAGTGAAAATCAGCCATTTTAACTACTTTTAGGAAGTTTTTGATTGGTTCACATTTTTCTATTTATAGCCTCCAAAAAACCCAAAGAATGCATATTCCAATACACCAAAATAAAGTTAAAAGTAATCAAAACTGAAAAAAACATCAAACATGTGCTTCATAATTATTATAAAGACCATCAATGGACCTAAAAGATGCTTAGTTGATTTCTTTCTGATTTACACCATGGACATTCATGCGAAACTGAGGAGTGCCCCCTAAGCCTTGATTATCAGAGAGTTATCAGCCTTGATTATCAGAGAGTTATCAGCCTTGATTATCAGAGAGTTATTAGTCTTGATTATCAGAGAGTTATCAGCCTTGATTATCAGAGAGTTATCAGCCTTGATTATCAGAGAGTTATCAGCCTTGATTATCAGAGAGTTATCAGCCTTGATTATCAGAGAGTTATCAGCCCTGATTATCAGAGAGTTATCAGCCCTGATTATCAGAGAGTTATCAGCCTTGATTATCAGAGAGTTATAAGCCTTGATTATCAGAGAGTTATCAGCCCTGATTATCAGAGAGTTATCAGCCTTGATTATCAGAGAGTTATAAGCCTTGATTATCAGAGTTATCAGCCTTGATTATCAGAGAGTTATCAGCCTTGATTATCAGAGAGTTATTAGTCTTGATTATCAGAGAGTTATCAGCCTTGATTATCAGAGAGTTATCAGCCTTGATTATCAGAGAGTTATAAGCCTTGATTATCAGAGAGTTATTAGCCTTGATTATCAGAGAGTTATCAGCCTTGATTATCAGAGAGTTATAAGCCTTGATTATCAGAGAGTTATCAGCCCTGATTATCAGAGAGTTATCAGCCTTGATTATCAGAGAGTTATAAGCCTTGATTATCAGAGAGTTATCAGCCCTGATTATCATAATTAATCAGAGAGTTATCAGCCATGATTATCTGAGAGTTATCAGCCATGATTATCAGATAGTTAACAGCCTTGATTATCAGAGAGTTATCAGCCTTGATTATGGAGTTATCAGCCTTGATTATCTGAGTTATCAGCCTTGATTATCTGAGTTATCAGCCTCGATTATCAGAGATTTATCAGCTTTGATTATCGGAGTTATCATCCTTGATTACCAGAGTTATCATCCTTGATTATCAGATTTATCAGCCTTGATTATCAGAGAGTTATCAGCCTTGATTATCTGAGTTATCAGCATTGATTATCAGCCTAAATTATCAGAGAGTTATCAGCCTTGATTATGGAGTTATCAGCATTGATTATCAGAGTTATCATCCTTGATTATCAGAGTTATCAGCCTTGATTATCAGAGAGTTATCAGCCTTGATTATGGAGTTATCAGCCTTGATTATCAGAGAGTTATCAGCCTTGATTATCAGAGTTATCACCTTGATTATCAGAGATTTATCAGCTTTGATTATCGGAGTTATCATCCTTGATTATCAGAGTTATCATCCTTGATTATCAGAGTTATCATCCTTGATTATCAGATTTATCAGCCTTGATTATCAGAGAGTTATCAGCCTTGATTATCAGAGTTATCATCCTTGATTATCAGAGCGTTATCAGCCTTGATAAACGATAATTTGTAACCGAGAGCTGTAAAAACGCACATACAAAACACAAACTGATCGAGATCAAAGTCTGTTGTCATTTAATTCAACAAAGTATACACATACTAGTTACAGTTAGTGTTGCTATGGTTCTTTGTGAGTATTTATATGATTACATATTGTTTTATTTCCATTTAAATTATAAAATTTAATTTTTGTTAATTATTAATTTAAAGACAAAATATACTGCACATTGTCAGCAAAAAAAAAGAGAGCTAGCTAATACACAAAGCACTAACTAGACTAGAAAAGCATGTTCCAACAGATTGTTGGCTGGTACTTATGTTTGTTCTCTGGTGTCAATTTACAATGCTACACCAGTCTATTAATTCAATAATTTCCAGTACAGACAATAAATGGAATTAAGCACGAGCATATTTCGCATATTTTGTGAATAAACGATTAAACATCATTCCTAAACATCCCATTAGCAATGGGAAGCTGTGAAACCACGCAAGATTTGATATTTTTTAAGGAATCTTGATCTTTACTTTAAAATGAATCAACTAACTTCAAAAACAATGGCTGCAGTCATTCCATAAACACATGATGAATGACTAGAGAGTTACATACAGTAGGATACTATTGATGAAGGTAGCATTACACCTGATGACAAAGAAAGTGATCCACGAGCGTCACTCATGCTAGGCACTGTTACACCCCCACCCCCCTCCCCCATGACAAAGTGATCCACGGGCATCACTCATGCTGGGCACTGTGACACCCACACCCCCCTCCCCCATGACAAAGTGATCCACGAGCATCACTCATGCTGGGCACTGTGACACAAGAGATGCAAAATCTTTAAATAAATCCGGTTACTGACAATTTTCTACTTCACAAATATGACAGTTTTTAAACCATTTTCCCCCGTGTGGTTGCCGGAGTAGAATACAACCACTTCAAACACACAGTCACATGCAGAGGGGTAGGACCCCCCCATTCATATTCATTTTGTCATTTTTTGTTCATGCTCATTAAAGGTCTTCATCATGACCCCTGCATTGTTTCAGGTGCCATCTCGCTCACATCACTAAGAGCAGTGGCAGAAAAACAATAACGTGGCTCCAGCGTAAATGGAGTTTCTACGATAGAATTTGCAGCAACTCTGTAGTTCAGGGTGAGAAGGTTCTAGGCCCATTTTCCATATTTTATCGCGATGTACATGGAAGATGAGCCTGGCATGTTCATGCCTTTTAGGCGCCATATAACCTTTTCATGTGTTGGTGCGCCTTAAAACCCCAATTCAATTCAATTAAACCATTTTCAAGTGCTCACAATGACCATCCCGACATTCAGTTTAAAGTTTCAGCCTCTCCTGTTCATGGGCCAAGTGCTCGCAAACAGTGACCATCCTCTATTGTTAATTCGTCAAGTGCTCAGTTACAATTTGGGGTTTACAATGTCCTGCTGCTGATCAGTCATTTTCCCAAAACACCCCTTTATCACATCAATGGAATGGTCTTAATTCAAAGAAAGAACAGTCCATTATAATATATGTAGGGGGTTAAGGGTTAATCATGTAATCATGTGAGATCTAGTTGATAATCGGAGTACTTGGCGACTTGTATAATGATGTGCTGTGCCTTATCAAGGATCTTAAGATCATATAGCGTTGAGTTTAGGGTTATTATTCTGTATAAGCTAATGGATGTTGGGGGATTACGTGCTTAAGGATGGGTTCCGTAATTGCTGATACTATATTGGCTATTGAGACTTTTCATACAAGCCTTCTGTAATATTTCAGTACATCTGTGTCCTGTAACACTGTGTTTTTTTTCCTTATATAAGTGGTACCAAAAAACGGTACAATTCCCAGTGGCAAAATAAAAAAAAATCCCAATTGGAGTGGAAAAAACTTCTAATCCATAAAAAAAAAAAAAAAAGAGAAAAAAGGTATTTTTTGTAAATATTTCAGAGAGGAACTTTAAAAAGAAAAAGGAGGAAATATAAACTTTTAGGGGAGGGTAATGTATTTAAACAATATACAATATTGCTTTTGTTTGATTGACATTCCCAATTTAGAGCAAAACGTTGCGAATTTTCCCAATTGAATGGATACGATACCATTCCCAAAAGAGTGAAAAAAAATCACTGTGTAATAGTATCATTTCCAATATAACATAAAAACTGCAATATTCTGTGTTGTTTGTTCTGTTGTACAGGATAATTATACATGCTATTTCTGTGATAGTATATAAATATTGCATCCCAGTGAGGGTGACATTATTTTTTCGAAGGTTGAAATATCCACGTGTCGTAATTTGAAAAACCCAAATCCTATTTTTAGCTCTATCAGAGCTTATGCCGTGGTGCGGCGTCCGTCTGTCCGTCCGTCCTTCTGTCCGTCCGTCTGTCTGTCTGTCCGTCTGTCCGTAAACTTTTATTTGTAGCGACTACTCCTCTGAAACTACTGGATGGATATTCATGAAACTTTACAGAAATGTTGCCCATGAAGTCTAGTTGATCCTAGCAAAAATTCATGTTGATGTGAAATCCAAGATGGCCGCCAAAGCTAAACATAGATGTTTAAAATACAAGTTTGTAGCGACTACTTCTTGAAAACTCTAAGTGATATTGATATGGGACTTTTTCTAAAATGATCAGCATGACATGATGTTGGTCCTTGTCGAAAATCGTTTTGATTCGGCGTTAAACATGGCTGCCAGCGGCCATCTTTGTTTACATAGAGTTATATAATGAAAACTTGTAGCGACTACTCCTCTGAAACTACTTGACGGATTTTCATGAAACTTCACAGGAATGTTGTTCTTGGTGTCTTATTGATCCTAGCAAAATTTCAGGTCGGCCGGAAATTCAAGATGGCCGCCACAGCTAAAAATACATTTTTAGAATACAAGTTTGTAGCAACTACTTCTTGAAAACTATAAGTGATATTGATATGGGACTTTTTCTAAAATGATCAGCATGACATGATGTTGGTCCTTGTCAAAAATCGTTTTGATTTGACGTTAAACATGGCTGCCAGCGGCCATCTTTGTTTACATAGAATTATATAGTAAAAACTTGTAGCAACTACTCCTCTGAAACTACTTGGCGGATTTTCATGAAACATTACAGGAATGTTGCTCTTAATGTCTAATTGAACCTAGCAAAATTTCAGGTCGGCCGGAAATTCAAGATGGCCACCATGGCTAAAAATAGATTTTCATACAAGTTTGTAGCGACTACTTCTTGAAAACTATAAGTGATATTGATATTTCTAAAATGATCAGCATGACATGATGTTGGTCCTTGTCAAAATTCGTTTTGATTCGATGTTAAACATGGCTGTCAGCGGCCATCTTTGTTTAGAAACTTCACAGGAATGTTGCTCTTGATGTCTAATTGATCCTAGCAAAATTTCAGGTCGGCCGGAAATTCAAGATGGCCGCCACGGTTAAAAATAATGACAAGGAAAAAATCTTCTCAGCTCATTTTTTTACGCTTGATACATACCCTTTAGATTTTATGGGAGTCACGCTGGAGGGAGGGCAGGCTCTGTATCTGTTTTCACAATATTAAGCACTATTGGAGTGCTTTTGGACTAGTGGCCATGCATACAAAGTGTGGCATTGCCATGATTTAATTATTCTATTTATTGTAGCTGCCATGTTGGAGCTTTCATGTTTATTAAGTAGGTCATTAATCAAAAGGAAACATTTCTCACAACAGAGTACGGTGTTAAGTTATACAAAACACAGTTCCTGTTAAGTTATACAAAAAAACAATATATTGCAAACAATGATTTATGCTATTGTATTCTGGGTTTAGAATGGCAAATTGAAAGCAGTTTTGTCAATGTTTAGTTTGTTTTGAAGATGAAAATGTGAAAATGCATGAATATTACTTGTATGAAAATGAGAAACATGACCAACAAGATGGCAGCATTTCACTATAGGCAAAAATAAAATAATTTAGGAAAATGGAATATTATAATCGACTTGCACAACTTACAGATCAAGTGCAGAAAATAGCAAAAAATGCCTGACGTATACATGCAACATCATACTTTCGATATATAACCTTTACACTTGTACCTTGTCATTGTTAAACCGACGCTCCATCAATAAGTATTTTTGATGAATGCTTCTGCCAGCATTGACTATCTTTTGATCAGTTCACATTGATCAAGTTCTCTTGATTAGTGAAGGGTAAAATTGGCTATTATATAAACAGTATTAAATCATTTTGGAATTATTTTATATTAAGAATTTTATGATTCTTGGTTTCAAGAAACTCATTACTCTTTGAGAGATACAAACAGTCTTAATCTGTTTCTCACAGCAATTTAAAATTCTAATAATAAAATAATTCTAAAATGATTTAATAGACTGTTTATAGAGGAAGTGAAGGGAGTATAATTCTGTACATTTCATGCACTTTAAATTTCTAATTGATTGTAAAACAATTTCACTTAAGGGGACATAATCCATAAGGATTTCACTTAAAGGAATATAAACCATAAGGAGACATAATCATTAAGAATAACACTTTAAGAGGACATAACCCTTCAACTACAAAACAGGATTAAACAAAAGGGGATATAGCGCTTAATTAATTCACATAATGGGACATAAACCTTAAACTTTACAACACAATTACACGTAAGGGGACATAATTTCTTAAACTTTACAGAATAACACATAAGGGGACAATGCTTAATGATTACACATAAGGGGACATAAACCTTAAACTTTACAACAGCATTACACATAAGGGGACATAACTCTTAAACATACAACAGAATTATACATAAGGAGACATAATGCTTAATGATTTCACATAAGGGGACATAACCCTTAAACGTTACAACATGATTACACACAAGAAGACATAATACTTAGGCCAAATAAAAAAATACCTGTGTTTCCGGTGGCCCGATCGACCCTATTTTTAAGGGACCGACCATAAAGCTTTTTATGAAAAAAATAAATAAATAATAATTTCAGTTTGTTCTGAACAATGAATTATCACATCTCTTACATCATGGAAGTGAAACATAACACCATTGTATATGTTCTGTAATCCACTGGGCACTGGTGGTACTGTATATGCAAATTATTACCAAATTACACAGCAAAAATGGAAAACATTTAGGTAAGCCATATGATTTGCCTGGAATGTCATATGATACATTCAGAGTTTGACTTTTTTCTTTCAGGTAAACAATGAGATGCTAATTAACTGTTAAACTAATTAGTGTAATGCATGTTAAACAAAGGTCTTCTCAGTTTAAAGTGCCCTATTATTTGTAACAGGAATGCATACTTTAACAGGGGCAGTCTTATACCGAGGTAAACTGACATCACAGAGAAACTCAGTTTTGTCATCAACTGGTATGGGGTTTTATGAGATAAATAAAATCTCACAATATCTTGCTCAAAAAAAAAGAAGAAAAAAAGAAGAAAGAAATTGCCTACCGATCTAATCTATTTTTTTAGCGCATGCAATAGGAAACACACCTATTGTTTTTTGGCCTTAAACAAACAACATGATTACAGGGGACATAATATTTATTGATTTCACATAAAGGGACATAACTCTTAAACTTCACAAGAGCATTACGCATAAGGAGACATAATGCTTAATGATTACACATAAGGGACATAAACCTTAAACTGTACAACAGACTTACACAAGGAGACATAATGCTTAATGATTTCACATAAGGGGACATAACCCTTAAACTTACAACAGCATTACACATAAGGAGACATAATGCTTAATGATTTATAGATAAGGAAGTTACAGTGGCATTTATTAATTTGAAATATGAATTTTGCCAAATATCTTTGGCACAGGAGGGGTGGGGGTTTGAATGATACTACCTCCGCCCCCACTTCCTGCTTCTGTGCCTATGAATGTCTTTAATATTCGTATAACTATCTCAACTATGTTACATTATTTAGAGACAAGATGTTCAAGCAAAGTCTGTCTAAACTTCGCGAGGAAGTAGTGAAGGCGAACTCATTGGTGCGAGAGGCCAATTTCCTGGCAGAGGAGATGGGCAAGCAAACGGAGTTCCATGTCACGTTACAGATCCCGGCGTCCAACCTCAGTCCAAACAGACGGGTAAGTACTTACTGTGCCTGGCAATCTGGAAAAGTTGTGTATATTAATCCAAGAACAAATAAGTAATGTGCCTCATTGTTATGAAAACAACTTGTTTATTGTCTTTTATATGATTCTCATATGATACTTATATGATTCTCATATGGTACTTATACAATTCTCATATGATACTTATATGATTCTCATATGGTACTTATATGATTCTCATATGGTACTTGCATGATTCTCATATGGTACTTATATGATTTTCATATGATACTTATGTGATTCTCATATGGTACTTGCATGATTCTCATATGGTACTTATACAATTCTCATATGATACTTATATGATTCTCATATGGTACTTATATGATTCTCATATGGTACTTGCATGATTCTCATATGGTACTTATATGATTTTTATATGATACTTATGTGATTCTCATATGATACTAATATGATTCTCATATGGTAATTATATGATATATTATATGATACTTATGTGATTCTCATATGATACTTATATGATTCTCATATGGTACTTACATGATTCTCATATGGTACTTCATGGTTCGCACAGACTTGAAAAGGCCCTAAATTTTGATGAGTTGCTTGAAAAGGCCCTAAATTGCATGTCAAGCCCTAAAAAGTCCCTAAATTTACTGTATTCGGCCCTAAAAATTAGTTTTGGTGGCCCTAAATTTCATTTCGCACATTATTTGGGCTAAGGTGGTGTTGCTTCTAAAAATAGAATGAATTCAAGAACGACAACTCCTACGAAATTTCTAAAAATAGAATGAATTCAAGAACGACAACTCCTACGAAATTAGATTTGTACTATTGTACATCGTACTCAGTTTGATTCATACTCGGTTATATTTCAGAGGGGAAGTTATTAGCCAGCCGACGACTGAGCCAACCGTGCAGCCATTTTTGCACGTCCGTTTTTGAAAAATCGCGGCCAATATTTGGTGGAGTGGGTGGGGTATAATTAAAAAAAAAATAAAAAAAAAATTGGGCTAAACCACAGGTATTCGGGGAGTAGCTTAGACTTACACTTGAATTTTTCAGAAAACAAAAAAAAACATCATTTAAATACTAATCAAACATTAAAAACACGAATTTTAAAAAAAAAAATTCAATTTGTGTTTTTAATGTTTGATTAGTATTTAAATGAATTTTTTTTTTTTTTCTGAAAAATTCAAGTGTAAGTCTAAGCTACTCCCCGAATACCTGTGGACAAGGCCACAGAGCTGAAAACTGTTTAATCTTAGGTAGGTCCAGGTTTATTGGCTATAAATACAGTAAAACCCAGCTAATGCAACCGCTTACAATATACACATTTAGTGGTTTTTTTTACAGGTGACTGCTTAATGCAGCACTATAGTTTGCAGAAAGCTATTAGAGGAGCTTTCTACAATACTATCATGCTGTATTATGCTGTCACCTATCTTCTTGTAGGGGTCACTTTAGAGGAGTTTTACTGGAGCAGTAAGCAGGAATTTTAGTCAAACGCATAATTATGCTATAAATATTGAGGCCCTAAATTTAGCGAAAATGTCCCTAAAAAGGCCCTAAAAAGGCCCTAAATTTAGGTTTGAAAAGTCTGTATGAACCATGTACTTATATGATTTTCATATGATACTTATATGATTCTCATATGATACTTATACGATTCTCATATGGTACTTACATGATTCTCATATGGAACTTATGTGATTCTCATATGATACTTACGTGATTCTCATATGGTACTTACATGATTCTCATATGGTACTTATATGATTCTCATATGGTACTTGCATGATTCTCATATGGTACTTATATGATTTTCATATGATACTTATGTGATTCTCATATGGTACTTGCATGATTCTCATATGGTACTTATACAATTCTCATATGATACTTATATGATTCTCATATGGTACTTATATGATTCTCATATGGTACTTGCATGATTCTCATATGGTACTTATATGATTTTTATATGATACTTATGTGATTCTCATATGATACTAATATGATTCTCATATGGTAATTATATGATATATTATATGATACTTATGTGATTCTCATATGATACTTATATGATTCTCATATGGTACTAACATGATTCTCATATAGTATTTAAATGAATTTTTTTTTTTTCTGAAAAATTCAAGTGTAAGTCTAAGCTAAGCTACTCCCCGAATACCTGTGGACAAGGCCACAGAGCTGAAAACTGTTTAATCTTAGGTAGGTCCAGGTTTATTGGCTATAAATACAGTAAAACCCAGCTAATGCAACCGCTTACAATATACACATTTAGTGGGGTTTTTTACAGGTGACTGCTTAATGCAGCACTATAGTTTGCAGAAAGCTATTAGAGGAGCTTTCTACAATACTATCATGCTGTATTAAGCTGTCACCTATCTTCTTGTAGGGGTCACTTTAGAGGAGTTTTACTGGAGCAGTAAGCAGGAATTTTAGTCAAACGCATAATTATGCTATAAATATTGAGGCCCTAAATTTAGCGAAAATGTCCCTAAAAAGGCCCTAAAAAGGCCCTAAATTTAGGTTTGAAAAGTCTGTATGAACCATGTACTTATATGATTTTCATATGATACTTATATGATTCTCATATGATACTTATACGATTCTCATATGGTACTTACATGATTCTCATATGGAACTTATGTGATTCTCATATGTTACTTACGTGATTCTCATATGGTACTTACATGATTCTCATATGGTACTTATGTGATTCTCATATGGTACTTATGTGATTCTCATATGGTACTTATGTGATTCTCATATGACACTTACATGATTCTCATATGGTACTTATATGATTCTCATATGATACTTATGTGATTATCATATGGTACTTACATGATTCTCATATGGTACTTATATGATTCTCATATGATACTTATATGATTCTCATATGGTACTTACATGATTCTCATATGGTACTTATATGATTCTCATATGATACTTATGTGATTCTCATATGATACTTATATGATTCTCATATGATACTTATGTGATTCTCATATGGTACTTACCTGATTCTCATATGGTACTTACATGATTCTGATATGGTACTTATATGATTCTCATATGATACTTATGTGATTCTCATATGATACTTATATGATTCTCATATGATACTTACATGATTCTCATATGATACTTATGTGATTCTCATATGATACTTAATATGATTCTCATATGGTACTTACCTGATTCTCATATGGTACTTACCTGATTCTCATATGGTACTTACATGATTCTGATATGGTACTTATATGATTCTCATTTGATACTTATATGATTCTCATATAAAAGGTTTATACAGGAATCATGTTCTGCTCCTTTTATATGAGTATCAACTTAGGCTAAAAAAAAGAAAGGTTTGTTTCACGTCTTCCGACCAACCCTATTTTTAAGGCCCCGACCCTAAACCTTTTAGGGCGCAAAAATAAAATTAAAAAAAAAAAAAAAATGTTTTTTTTTTTTAGTAAGGCATGTAAGTGTTGTAGAATACTCATATTATGTAATATGTTCAAGAAAACATGCTTTTGGTGTTCTTTATTTGAATTCAGTGATTAATTCTCAAAAAAAAAAATGTATATTATTATTTTTTTCCTACCGACCTACCCTAATCTTTTGGGGATAAAGACCATTAACTGACCTATTTTTTTGGACTAATAGGTATCATACGAGAATCATATCAGAACATATGATTGGTAGTGGTCTATTCTATTCTGTTCTTATGAATGTATCACAAGACCCTGTCTGGTGCATTTGCACATTTTAAAACATACAGGAGACCTCAGGAAGGCACCTTTGAAACAACACCCATCCATAGATGAGGATCAAATGATGTTTTATATTGGGATTTGGCCGTACAGCAATAATTCCATGAGATTGCGTCAAGTCCCTTTTACTGTTTTAGAGCCAGCCGTATTTAAATTATTGATTATAAAAGTGTTTTCATACCTTTCTGCTAATGATAAGGAAATGAGTCCAAAAAGCATCCATTCGATTTTAATTGTGTATGTTTGCATATTATGTAAATATTGGAAAATGATTATAGATTTTAAAAGCGCTATATTGGTAGTGCCACCATTACATTTATAGTCAAAGAAATACAGCCTGCCTTCTGTTGAGGCCCCATACTATGATGTCAATAATTGATATCATATTGGCCCAAGGCCGGAGACAGCCGGCCAATATGACAGTCCGAGAACTATTAGCTAGGGACATTATGAAAACAATTTATTAACTTTCACTGGATAGTATAATTTTGGGTTATTGTGAAATAGTCTGTAATGCAATTTATATAGCAACTGCCTAGCAGCTATGGGTTAAACTCTGTATAGCAGCTATAGGTTAAACTCTACATAGTAGCTATAGGTTAACAATATTTACATGTTTTCTTGATTCTCTAGCTTCAGCGAGTTGTTCTGTATGAATTCGGCAATCCTGATGTTTATTATTGTAGTCAATGACCCTGTCACCTGCGTGTTTTCTGTTTAAAGTAGCAACCCTGGGGCTCTGTTACCCTCACGTTTTGTATTTGTCTGCGACACTAGCTCCATAACAATGGTTAACCTTGTCTATTCCTTAGCAAATAATACAATCTATATTTCAGAGAGGAGCTTTTGTGTGTGAGCCGGCGATCCTTGTCCGGCGTCGACACCGAGGCAGCCAGGTGTGGTCGATGGAGAAGTTTGAGAACAAGATTATTGACATGCGGGACATGTACGAGGATCGGAAGTCACAGGGCGTGCCATTAATGGTAGACGACTCTGACGAGTCTGAGGTGGTGTGTAACGCTGCATGAGTTATCTGCCTTAGTTTATTCAGTTTAAGGATCAATCGTAGCAAGAAATTTGTAAAACTAAGTAATTTCTTTTTTTAAAAAATAAAAAGAATTTATGGAAGGGGAAATAAATCATACTTCCACATAAAACAATTATCAGTGTCTAAATATTAGTTTCATACTTTGTCGATTGGTTTACAAGCCACGATCCTTAAACTGATTGCACTTTGCTTACGTACAGTAATGTTGTACAACTTCTTATTGCATACCGGACAAGGATATACGTCATTTTACCGGGGCTAGATATTTCCATCTCACCCTAGGATCGAGATAAAATTCAGAGCCTCGGTTCTGATAGAAACACTAATACCGAGGGTTGGAATTCCCTATCTTCACTGGCTATCCAAGAACGATTATAATCTTCATCATATTTAGTACTGTAAGATAGGAAACTTTTACAAATAATCGTCTTCCAAATAGAAGTCAGTTTATTCATTTGAATGTTTTCACTTGTTCCTGTGTTCTGCCACCTTATCACGAATCAGTCGCATAATTAGTACAACTATAGTATAGTATTCATTTTTAAAATGTTGCTAATTACAGAACTTTCAGGAGCAAAAAAGGGAAAAGAGTAAAGAACCTAAAATGAATGTAACAATTACAGTAGAGAAATATATTAGTGTGATGCTGCTTGTTGGAACAGGAAGTGTGTTGCATGATGGTTATGTTAGTTACTAAGTTTGGTAATGATAGTTTCAGTTTATTTATAGAGATCCTTACGCCAGTACTTATTTGTTACTGAATTTATTAAATGAGCTGACAAGTACAATATTATGTATTAGCTATACTCATTTAATAAGTTCAGTAACATTTTATGTCGTAACTGTCGATATAATGAGGCTTCTGACAGCAGAAAAATCTCCACAAACTGCGGGTGATTGGAAAAACATAGACTATTTAGATTTATTTTTTTTAAACATAGATAATTATGTCTCTCCCACTTTGTGGAGTGGAGACAAATTGTTTTTGTGTTGTCTGTCTGTCTGCCATATGTCTGTCATCTGTATGTCACAAACCTTGTCCGGACTAGCTCTCCTGAACCCCTGGCTGGATTTCAACGAAACTTTGCAGGGATGATCAGTACCAAGCCAATAGTTGCGCATATTGTCGCCATGTTCCAGTTGATTGATTTTTGGCGGAGTAATGGCCCTTTAAAGGTTTTAATACACAAACTTTGTCTGGGCTAGTTGTCCTTAACCCCTAGCCAGATTTCAACGAAACTTTGCAGGGATGATCAGTACCAAGCCTAGTTGCGCATATCATTGTCGTGTTTCGGTTGAGTGATTTTTGGGAGAGTAATGGCCCTTTAAAGATTTTAATACACAAACTTTGTCCGGACTAGTTCTCCTTAACCCCTGGCCGGATTTCAGTCAAACTTTGCAGGGATGATCAGTACCAAGCCTAGTTATGCATTTCATTGCCCTGTTCTGGTTGAATGATTTTTGGCAGAGTTATGGCACTTTAAAGGTTTTAATACACAAACCTTGTCGGGACTAGTTCTCCTGAACACCTGGCCGGATTTCAGCGAAACATGGCAAGGATGTTCAGTACCAAGCATAGTTGCATATATCATCTTTGTGTTCCGGTTGAGTGATTTTTGGCGGAGTTATGGCCCTTTCAAGGTTTTAACACACAAACTTTGTCCGGACTAGTAAATTTTTTTTGCAGATTTATGGCATTTTTCCCAGTGGGGGAGACATCATTTTTTACAAAAACAGCCTCTAGTTAGACATAGATTTTGCTTAAATAATGATGCTAACATAGCGTGTTTGCATGTTTGTTTACCTGTTTGTTTACATGTGTATTTATGTTTCAAAGCGGCAACAAGTAAATTTGCTTACATATTGTACTGATTTCAGATAATTGAAAAATTAGTATAGAAATGATCCTAGTTCAAGCGCAACCTCCCTATTTATGTCCAGGTCTCCCTATTTATGTCCAGGTCTCCCTACTTATGTCCAGGTCTCCTGACTTATGTCCAGGTCTCCCTGCTTATGTCAAGGTCTCCCTACTTATGTCCAGGTCTCCCTATTTATGTCCAGGTCTCCCTGCTTATGTCCAGGTCTCCCTATTTTAAGTCAAAATCTCCCTCTTTCAAGCCCAAATCTCCTTATTTCAAGCTCAGATCTCCCTATTTCAAGCCAAGCCCAAATCTCCCTATTTAAAACCCAAGCCCAAATCTCCCTCTTTCAAGCCCAAATCTCCTTATTTCTAGCTCAGGTCTCCCTATTTCAAGCCAAGCCCAAATCTCCCTATTAAAACCCAAGCCCAAATCTCCCTCTTTCAAGCCAAGATTTCCTTATTTCAAGTCCAAATCTCCCTATTTCAAAGGATTTCAAGCCCAAAGCTTCCTCTTTCGAGCCCAAATTTCCCTATTTCAAGTCCAAATCTCCCTATTTCAAACCAAACCCAAGCCCAGATCTCCCTCTTTCAATATCCATATAAGCCCAAATCTTCCTATTTCAGGCCAAGCCCAAATCTCAACATTTCAAACCCAAGCCCAAATCTCTCTGTTTCAAGCCCAATCTTCCTATTTCAACAAGCCCAATTTCTGAGATCAGTCTCCCTGCTAGGCTTGTCAGAAGGTGGCTCGCATGTATCCGATAGTGTTAGTTGTGTGTTTAAGTTCATTTAAGCAACGGTATTAGAACAGGTTTGTTTGTGATGTGGTTTGTGTGTTTGCGTTTATTATTCATCATAAAATAAAGCCATTGATTGGCGATTCATTGATCGAATGAATGCACAATATCCTCAAGCTCACGAAGCTCGTTTGAACATTGATATGAATAATAACAGTGTTACTCAGGTGAAGTCACTGAGGGTTAAAACAATTAGTTTTAGGTGAAAATCTAGCTTTGATTTAGTAGTTGTGTAGTAAATACAGCTTACATTGGCAACAAAACACATCAGATATTTTTGTTGAATTAGAAAAAAAAAAGAAAAGAAAGAAGAAATTATCAAAGAAAACATTTTCAAATTAAAAAAAAAAAAAAATGAAAGTTTTGAATAAGAAAAAGAAGATTTTTTTAAAAATAAAACAAGAAATTAATTGAATTAAAAAAGAAAAGAAAGAAACATGCCTAATTTTCCATTGTTCCATTTCTGCAGGATGATGGCCCACCACAGAAAGGAGATCCATTTTATGAGTCTTACGAGAACCACAACCTTATAGGGGTGGCCAACGTTTTTCTCGACTGTCTGTTCTACGACGTGAAGCTGGACTACCACGTTCCAATCATCAGTCAGCAGGGCGAGGTGCTTATTTTGTTATTATAAGAGAGTTAACTGTATTGAATTATGAATTTGCGATGGTATATCAGTCGTTTAGTTTTGTTTAATGGTGATCCTTTAGCAGAGTGGTTAATTAAACATGAATTGCTACTGTTTAACAAAGGATATACAGTAGCACCATTCAAATTTCAATACTGGTCAAACCGTTTCAAACACATTTCATCAATTTTACTGACAAAACGCATTGAGATAAACTAAATTTTACTATTTTACTGTAGTTATTTCTCCTTAACCTGTTTTAATTTCTTTAAAATAATGTTGTTTGAACAACTACCCTTAGGCTTTTGTGCCAGCTTTGATTAATTGAATTGAATTGGAGTTTATAGTCGCACCAACAGCTATGGTCATATGGTGACTTTCCAGCTTCAACTGGTGGAGGAAGACCCCAGGTGCCCCTCTGGGCAATTTTCATGCACGGGCGGGCACCTGGGTAGAATCACTGACGTTCCGAAAGCCAGCTGAGTAGCTTCCTCACATAAAGATTCCTAGGCCCCTTAGGGATCGAACCCACATTGGTGATTGGCAAGTGATTTCAAGTCAGAGAATTTTACCACTCGGCCATGGACGCCCACTAGCTTTGATAAAACTTTGAACATATTACCCTTACCAACTGAAGATAGATCTGCTTGGAGTTACACAAATGCACGCACGCATGCACACGCACACACACACACGCACACATACACACACACACACAAGCTTATGTTTATACACACAAACACACACAAGCTTATGTTCATAGAAATTCTTATTTCCTGGGAATATGATGTAAACATTGTAATGAATAATGAATAATGACTACTATTATTACCACTTTTGGTTAGTCCAGTTCATTGAGTTCATATAGTTTATAGGGTGTAGTAATTCCCTCTAGTGCTATTTATAGTCATAAATTGCACATGCAGTTGTTATTTCACTATTCGTTGCATAAACAGGTAGCAGGCAAGTTGCATGTGGAGATCTCCAAGTTAGGTGGGGCCAGCATGGACAGATATGCCGACATTCATTGTGATAATGACAGCGACGAGGAAAGCTCACTGCCCGTCGGCACACCTGGCACACCTTTAATTATACGGGTGAGTTAGACATTATAATGTGTCTTTGATATATTCTTTCCGTTTATGAATTCAGTGTTGTTTAACGGCTCATCAATTTTATTTAGAGCCACCCCAGAGAAAGGGTTACGATGCATAGGATTCTGGGAGCCTGCCATATTCTTACTATTGAAAAGATTCCTGTGATTCTTTCACGTGCTTGGATGATCGACTCCAATACACGGGACCGCCCAGTTTACATTCCTATCCCACAGACTAGGCTAAGGGAAAGTGTCTTGCTCAAGAACCCATCAGTGTCATTCATTGACTTTGGTGAGGTTCAAACCTGGGTCCTTCGAGTTGTCCTTATGAAGGGTCAGCTTTTTATTGTACACCAGCATTTATTAACGATTTCATTTCAACACGGCAAGTTGAAGTGCAGTTTAACATTTTGATTTAACATTTAAAACAAGTTTTCTTCCATAACACATAAATATGGCTGATTGGTGACTCATTTTGTAAATGTGTGCGGCATTTTCTAACTGACACCAAAACAGGTTCTATCAACGAAGTTGGAATTACCACGATATTGACATGTGCACGCCCCTTGTTTTCAATGGGAACATTAAACTAACATAGTCTTACCTCCATTAACACTGATTCTGGAAACTAACCACGTGTATACTTTTTACAGGTGAAGATCCATGAAGCAAGAAGCCTACCCAAGGACCTGTCCAACTTTGTCTTCTGTCAGTACTCGTTCTGGGGCCACGATGACCTCATTTCTGTCCCCCCTGAGATCAACCCCGATGTCACCAGTGACAGCAAAATGGTCAGATTTGCTCATGAAAGGGTACTGGAGTATTATTTTCTGTAAAGCTTATAAAACAAAACACCTTATTGAATTTAAAGGATTTGTTCGCGAAACTGTCATGATGTATTTGCTGTTTTTATGTTTTGATGTGTCCTTTTAAATTATTATATATATTTTTATTTATTTTTACATTTTCACCATGTACGAGTACATTCTCAAATATTAGCTTGTAAGATGTTGAGATTGGTTATTTCTAATGAACATAAATTAAAAGGAAAATATTCAATATTAAAATAAAAATAGTGTATTTCCCGTAATAATAGCGCCTTCTCAATTTCCCCCCGACCCCACCTTTTATCTTACCTTTATTGGAAATGGAAATCAAATAAAAAAGTTCTTCAAAGTCAATAAATATTTTTTTGAAATAAACAGAAAGATTTAGTGTGAATGGCTTTGAGGGTCAGTTTGAGCTGACCATTCTGGCAAGAATTGCTTTATGTATATCCCCCATAAAAGCGCCCCTTTGCGTTTTACTTAGCGCCCGATCACTTCTATTAGGGGAAATGCGGTAAAGGATGTCATTGTGTTTCACAGACTCCTCATTGAAACATTCATGTTCTTGCAGGATTTCATGGTGTATATGTCAGAAGAGTTTATAGAGCACGCCCAAGAGGGGGCGCTGTCCATCGAGGTCTGGGGCCACAAGATTGTCGAGTTTGGTCACAACAGTGCCGCCATTGACAGCATAGCCAGGTCCAACTCCCTTGTAGACAGGTAACACATCGGCAACTGTAACTATGGTATTATATATACATGTAAATGATAGTATAGGTGCATTTAAGTAGTATATAGGATATTGTAGGTGGGTGGGAAAGAGTCATAAACTAATATCTTTTTAGTTTCAAGTAATACTTATTTACAAGTGGGTTTTACAAAAAAATAAAACAATCTTCCCGTATGACAAAGATGGGAAGAGCCTAGCTCTTTCTTCTAATATCTAATGTCTCCCTGTTGGAAACCCTTTTTTCTGATTTATTGTCACATTTTCCTATCAGATGGCAGGAAGTGTCACGGAAGATCCAGCTGGGGGTTGAGATACACGAGGTGAATGATCAAGGGGAGTACACTCCGGTAGAAGTTAAACCACAGGCAGAGGTGCCGTCTGCTGGCGTCTTCCAACTTAGACAGGTAGACCTAATGATGATTAACTGTTGTAACTACTTAGAATTTATCCACATTTTGTCAGCGTTTATACTGTTTAAACATGGGTAGTAAATGGCAAATTAACACGCTTCATGGTAAATTTGCGATTCATTACCAGCATTAAAACCACCAAAATGTGAAAAATTCTTATATTTACATTATTTGCCCTTTGCATAGTAACAGCATTAAAATGCCTTGGAAAAATGATAATGAAAAAAAGGAAGAGGCAGCTACCGTCAGTGTATTTTTAAACAGGGAAGAGACATTTTCTATGAGACAATGGATGCATAGGGCCAAAAAGTGTCGTCTGTCATAAAGAAATCGGACTTTATAAATCATTATAATGTGTTCTTACATATATATACTTGTTTACACACCCGTTGACGGGGCATTTGTTGATTTACATATAGACATAGTTTATATTACTCCCATATTATCCCTTATTTGTAAATAGTTTTATCTTTATACATTTACATTAATTCTTAACTCCACTAGTCATAGATCAGCAGAGCTTATGCCATGGTGCAGCGTCCGTCGTCCGTCAGTCTGTAAACTTTTTTTGTAGAAACTACTCCTGTGAAACTACTTCACGGATTTTCACGAAAGTTTACAGGAATGTTGCTCTCGTTGTCTAGTTGATCCTAGCAAAATTTCAGGTTGGCCGGAAATTCAATATCCGACAGTGGCCATCTTTTAGTTTGTATAGTAAAAAATTGTAGTGACTACTCCTCTGAAACTACTTAACTGATTTTCATGAAACTTCGCAGAAATGTAGCTCTTGATGTCTAGTTGATCCTAGCAAAATTTCAGGTCAGCCTGAAATTCAAGATGGCCACCACGGCTAAAAATAGATTTTCAAAAAAACAAGTTTGTAGCGACTACTTTCTTGAAAACTATAAGTGATATTGATATGGGACTTTTTCTAAAATGATCAGCATGACATGATGTTGATCCTTGTCGAAAATTGTTTTGATTCAACATTAAACATGGCAGCCAGCATAGAGTTATATAGTAAAAACCTGTAGCGACTACTCCTCTGAAACTACTTTTTATGAAACTTCAGAGGACTGCTGATCTAGCTATCAAAACATATCAGTAAAGCTTCAAGGTTATTGACCTCTTGTTAATTACTACTTCATTTCTTCCACCAGTTTTTGCGCACAATTTGACCTATTTATGTATCGACATGCCGTAAAACACCATTCATTCGTCTGTAAAATAAGAATAAACTGTTTATCTGTCGAAAGGCAGCATTATTATTCTGTATTGCAATCTTGTCAACCTCAGGGCCACGCACGACGAATCATGACTCGTATAAAGCCCCAGGCAGACTCAGGAACACTGCCGCTAATCTGTGACAGCATCAGCTCACTCTCCATCGGCTGTATCTGCGCCAGATCCAAGTTACAAAAAGGCTTGGATAGCTACCAAGAGGAGGACCTCAATCTTCTACGTGAGAGGTGGAGTGATGCGTTGTCACGGCGACACAAATACCTTGACAACCAGATACAGAAGTTGATCAACAAGCAAGGTCAGTCTGGTTATGGGCCATGTATCAGTGACTTGGTACAAATTTTGCTGAAACCTTTAAAAAATATTTGCATATAATGTCTAATTGGTCCGAAATAGAGATGGCATTCACCTTATGTGGACTTTAATAGATAATGTTCATTAAAATCATGAAGTGGATAGTATTGAATAAAACCTGTCAGGTTAATTCATTGAACGCTCCTATAGAAAAAATGCTATTAGACTGCCCAATGAAACATTATTTAAAATAAGAATATAAGAATAAGCGTGTTTTGTTGGCTTGTACCACAATAACAAACATCTCCAAAACAATTTACAATATGTGTTTTAACGTTGGTCCGGTTTTCACTTCTGAATAAAATAAAAAAAAAATAATGTGTATAATCATATATATTGTGTATATTGTCATATCTGGATCACTGGGTCAAATATGTCTTTTCAATAATTCTGTATGACATTTCAGTAATCCTGTATGACATTTCAGTAATGTATGACATTTCAGTAATTTTGTGTGACATTTCAGTAATTCTGTATATTTCAGTAATTCTGTATGACATTTCAGTAATTCTTTATGACATTTCAGTAATTCTGTATCTGTATGACATTTCACTTATTCTGTATGACATTTCAGTAATTTTGTATGACATTTCAGACAAAACTGAAGCAGACTGTGACCGGGAAAGAGCCTTGATCGAGCAGTGGGTCTCGTTAACAGAGGAGAGGAATGCAGTCCTGGTACCCGCAGCTGGGAGTGGCATTCCAGGGGCACCAGCCGACTGGTACATAGTCTTTACATTTGAGGCATTTAATTTCTAATTCAAAACTATTTTTAGCTTCACTGATCTGGGTGAGAAGAGCTTGTGGTATTGCAAATCTCCACGTTGGTTCGTCTATCTTTCGTTTTTTGTCTGTCTGTAAACTGTTTTTGTGCCCACCAGTCACCACTCCTCTAAAACTACTTTACTTACAAACAAGGCCTTCAACAGTCATCTCTGATAGAACACAGCTGTATAGTTAAAAGCTGTAATTACCTATTCTCTGAAACAACAAGTCAGGATTTTACTGAAACCTTAAATTTAAGTGGTTGAATATATCTGGCCTGGAAATCACCAACCATTCTTGAGAATATTCTTAGACTTAAGCCCAATTATGCAAATTTCAACCACAAATATTTCTATAAACATTCATAACAAGCTGCTATGTATAAATATGACACATACTACTAAATACCAACTTTATACGATTGTTTATCTTGGAGGATCATGGTAATATTTGTGAACGAAATTTGAGTACTTGAGCTCAACTCTAAGAATAGTTTGAAAAATGGTTGGTGAATTCCAGGCCATGTTTCACTGTTACAGTATGAAATAAGAAAATGTTGTTTCACCTCTTAACTATAAGTGAATGGATATTGGACCTCTACCATTTCTGACGATCTAGACCCACTCAGAATCCCAATGTGAACAGTAAAATCAAGACTATTGTATGGTGCATATATTCCTATACGAGGACCTCGGTTTTAAGTCTTATCCAGATGACAAGTCAGGTGGGAAATACTTTAATGTGTTTCAACGATTGATCCAGATTCAGTCTGGGCTAGGATAGATCACACAATCCCTGTATCACTGAGGTGTCATAGTAACCATTACTTTACTTCGTCACTGGCTTAATTATATATTTCGTGTAAATGTTCTTGTCATTTCAGGGAGGCTCCTCCAGACATGGAACAACACAGACCTGTAATCTTCCTGGACCTCAACTGTAAGTGTCTCTACAATCGATCTTAAACATAGAGCAAGTTGGAAAAAAAAACAATAATAGATAATGCAGGCCCAGTATTTACATAGTTTCTATTATACAGTCACCTTGACTACATCTGTATGTGTACCAACACGAGTGGTGCCAAGGTATACTCTTAATGTATAAATTCATATTATTAAACTTCAATAATTGGTATGCTTTAAAGGGACAGTGTCCGTAAGGATTACTTATACAACACCAAAAAATTACATTGACAAACATTACATATCATTACTGAATATTTACTTAATAAAAATGAGATTGACGAAATTAAATATCGTTGCAAAAAAACAACAAGTACGACTTCTTGGAGTTTAACTCATAGCCCACACTAAAATTACACTCGTGGGTAATAATAGTCGAGAGCGCACCCAACTGAGCTAAACGGGCCGTATATATTACGCAAGACATACTATACTCTGTAAAAAAAGTTTTGGACCATGGCAGTGTTCGAACCCGTACAATGATCGCTGAACCTTGACATTCGACCATAACCCTTATTATCTCAGTTGATAATTCACAATCGATCAACAATCAACAATAATTATCGTTTACAATGAAAGTTTGCGAAAAAATAATAATCTTTTTATTGGTTACTCGAATGTGTCCGTAACTGTTACTTTTTATGGACTTTGCAACATTTTTTACAGACCCTTTGTGTGTTCGCGATATTTTTTTTAAATCAAATCTTGTTTGGAATTTAATGTTTCTGGTACAGTCGATTCCGTTTAATTGCATATCGGTTAATTGCATAAAGGTTTGAAACACAAAACCATTCTTATTCTTTTGCATGTAAAAAACCCCGTATAATCGCATAGGTTTTTGTCACATTCCGGATAATTGCATAACGAATATCTGGCTAATTGCATAATGAAAGCCAAATTTACCTGTATTTTGCAACTGTTAATTGATTGACGCGGTCACAGAGATAAGCCCGAGGCAAATTGATTGACAAAAGGTGCTAATTGACGCCGAAAGTTTGCCATTTTGTGCAGTTTCCGTGAAGCTTCCACGCCATGACGATCGCTCACCAATTAGCATACACGATTTAATAATAAGTTTGTACGCAATGTAAAGCAATGTGTTGTTAATTATTTACTGCTCTCAGTATGCTAGTGTCGGTAGAGATGCATATGACATTGAGTAGCTCATAGAGGTTACTTAATAAATGAAAAATAAAATAAGCTTTTGTGTTATTATCATGGCTGTGTAATTCATACTACAAACAATAGCAAAGCGACGCAGATTGAAAGAAAACAAGTACGCATAAATATTGCATAAAATCTATCAAATAACATTAAATATAAAATGGATATGCACAATAATAATCCTATCAAACATCTTACATAGAATTAAATTGCTTTTATGGAGTTTCTATGTAAGTATTAACAGAACAGTAAAACGAAAGTAGAAACGTGCACCGCTACATGTACAAAATGTTCAATTTCGGTTATTCGAATACTCTGGTTAATCGCATATATTTTCTTGACAAATGGGCTATGCAAATAACCGAAATCGACTGTACCAAATTAACCGGGTAGGGTAGACCTTGGTTACTAAAAAAAGATACTTAAATTCTGTCCACTATTTTTATTTGACTATTCATAATTTTGCATTGCAGAGATGTTGAGATTTTGTTTTATTTTCAGTAGGTGATAAAATTTGTGTTACTCGGTTTTTATCCTTAGGTTCTATAGTAAAATAAAAATCTTTGGCAGAGTAAAAAGATGATAATTTTCAAGATTTTGATTTTAAAAGATACATATATTGAATCAGTTTGCATGAATGTGCATGAAATCTGCAGGGTTTTAAACGAATCACACTGTATATACCTTAATTTTAGCAGTAAACTTGGTTGAACATCAAGGATAAAGACCGAGTTTATCACCTACCAGAATGTATTAGTATGTCTTATTTCTGGTCACTGATTGGTCAGTTTATTTTGATGATGCTCTATCAAAATTATGAATATACCCTGGTCCAAAATTCTTTTACCCAGTATATATAGAAGACCTATTAATGTGCTGATGGATGTTGTGATCACCAGAAAACATAAACATTGTGGTCCCACCTTGTCTACAAACAATAAATAAAACTGCTTTTTTTATCAACTCATAAATGTTTTACTACAGACCTATTTGGGTCTATGCTCATGTCTTCATGTATACATTTCACTGAATAAAAGCTAGTTGTTTGGTTATGCTCAATATCTGCTTACAGACAGTGTCAATTTAACAAACAAAACACTTTTAATTTAAAAGAAAATATGCACCTACGTCTTTAAAATATTCATGAAATCAAACTTAAACGTTCATTAAAACAAACTGAACATGTTCATGAACACTAAAGTTTCTTGCACAAAGCTTCTATTTTCATTTGTACAGCTGATGATATGACCACCCCCAATGCCAAGGAAGGAACCCAAGCTGCTGGAATCAACTCAATCGTACCAAAGGAGCAGACAGCCAATTATATAGTGCTTCCATTTGTGAAAAGTTACACAGAAAAGGAAAATGTATGTTGTCAGCGTGAAAATGAGTTTTTAAAGAGAGAGAAAAGTAAATAAACGTGTGGGAGAAGTCAATTATAAAAAATCAAACAATCAAACAGTACATATAAGATAAACACAAAGGGAAAAACAATACTGGTAGTTGACATTTTTAAAAAAACTAAATATTAACTTTAAAAATGAAAGTGTTTTACGAAAAGGAAACGGTCTGGAAATGGAATTTTATACAATTGCCTGTGTTTATTTGCTTGATGTAAAGCTTTAAGTTATAAATACAAGGATAAAATCTTCAAAACTCTACATAACTCACCGACTAAGAAACTTGAAGGAGCAGTTTTGTCTGGATGTTCAACTGATGTAACTGAAATCCACAGTCACAGCTGTGCTTCTAATCTGATACACTCATGCACAGGCAATGCCATATATAATAAACATCACATATTCTCATATCATAATGATTATCTTGTGATATAAAAGGAGCCACATATATCTCTCATATAAAACATTTCATATGATATTTATATATAATAAATTCATAAAAGTTTTGTTTTAAAACACCACATTTTCATGGAAAAAATATTTGTCAACTTTAGGGTTTAACCCAGATCAGGGTTTACAATGTCCAGCTGATGATCAGTTATTTTTCCCCGAAACGCCCCTTTGTCACATAAATGGAATGGTCTTAATTCAAAGAAAGAACAGTCCAATATATATATATCTGAGGATATGATTATCAATATCCGAAGGGTGAACATTCTTACTATCACCCTCTCATGAATGTGATATTTATTTTATTATACCCAAATCCCCTTGAGCAAAAACAAGATTCATTTTCAGTACCGATTTCACTTTGCCAGATTCCTTTTTTGAAAAAAACATTTTTTTTCTAAAAGTTGCTATGAATGTTATATCGTTGGATCGGAAATAACGTAACTAAGAAAATGAGTGGTAGTTTATTGAAATCGGTCAAGTACTTTTGAAGTTATGATGAGTTAAATATAGCAATTTCACCATACTGAGCCGATGACGTCACCGAAACAGCGCGCATCAAAGCTGCGCATGTGATAATTTTTTTACTATCACCCTGCGATTTACTATCACCCTGTACTATCACCCTCGCATGAGATAGTAAGAAATTACACATTGTTGTCTATGGGGATTTAGTATGGGCGTCTTATTTGAGGTATAATAAATATATATGTTCTTCCCGGAATCCTCGTGATCTAGTGCTCCAGAAAGGGTCTTGTAAGATGTATTCTATACCATATATATATATATATACATGTATGTAGCTGGTTAAGTGTTAATAAGATTCTCATAAGATTCCTATATAAAAGGTTTTACATAAAACTCATGTACTGCTCCTTTTACATAAGTATCATATAACAGGTATCATATGAGACTCGTATAAGAATCGCCCCGTGTGGTTCCCGGGGGCCAGTTTGGTCACGGGGCAAAGAATAGGGCCACTGCTGATCCCTTTGGAGGGTAGGCAGAGGGGTAGAATCCCCCCAAATTCATGTTCATTTCATCATTTTTTGTTCATGTTCATTAAAGGTCTTCATCATGATCCCTGCATTGTTTCAGGTGCCATCTCACATCAAAAGAGCGTAAATGGAGTTTCTACGATAGAATTTGCAGCAACTCTGCAGTTCAGGGTGAGAAGGTTCTAGGCCCATTTTCCATATTTTATCTTTGTACATGGAGGATGAGCCTGGCATGTTCATGCCTGTTAGGCACCACATAATCTTTCATGTGTTGGTGCGCCTTAAAACCCCAATTAAATTCATATAAGAATCATATGATACTTGTGTGCTGATAAAGAAGACAAATCTTTAAAATCCTATACATGTGTTGTTAACCACTATTTTAGGTGTGTGCCATTGCATCATGGGATTCGTCGATCCACGACTCGCCCCACCTGAACCGTATAACGGGTAATAACGATCGCGTGTACCTGATCCTCAAGGTCGTGTTGCGGCTCAGTCACCCGGCATACATGGAACTGGTGCTGCGGAAACGCATCTGTGTGAACGTGAAGCATCGTAACATGAGTCTTACAGACAAACTGAAGAAGCGGCTGATAGGCACGGTAAGCTCTTGTTTGAATGGGGCTGAAAATAGTCTATTAAATGAATTTAGAATTATTTTATTATTAGAATTTTGTGTTTCTGAATTTCAGGAAGCTCATTTCTCAATGTCAAGTAAAAACTCAGTGAGTTCAGAGAACGAATGAGTTCTAAATTAACTGGTTTCATTGGTCCAGTTTTTATCAATGAACCAATCAAAATGCTTCATTCGTATTTTCATTTGGTTGTTCCTATCATGACATCACTTTCTGGTATAATGACATCACATCCAGATATTATGACATCACATCATGCTATTATGATGCAACTCAGTGTGTTTAAATTGCTGTGAGAAACAGATTAAGACCGTTTGTATCTCTGAATGAGTAATGAGTTTCATAAAATTTTAAACATGTTAAATATAAAATGCTTCTAAAATAATTTAATAGACTGTTTGGAATGAAACTTAACACACTCATTGAGGGAAGTGAGGGGAAGTGCAGAGTGAAAGAACCATGACTTTGTCTTATTGCCTTTTGTAATTTTATACTTACAATTCTTGTCCAGAGCATAACTTGAAAACTACCAATATATATGCATTCATTATTAAGTCACAGTCTCAACACACCACATGTAGAGATGCCAGTACACAATATGAACACGATCCAACACACACAGTGACTGGCTTACGACTGATAGGCGTGATAAGTGGTTGTTGTATCGTCAGCAACACACCACATGTAGAGATGCCAGTACACAATATGAACACTATCCAACACCCACAGTGACTGGCTTACGACTGATAGGCGTGATAAGTGGTTGTTGTGTCATCAGCAACACACCACATGTAGAGATGCCAGTACACAATATGAACACGATCCAACACACACAGTGACTGGCTTACGACTGATAGGCGTGATAAGTGGTTGTTGTGTCGTCAGCAACACACCACATGTAGAGATGCCAGTACACAATATGAACACTATCCAACACACACAGTGACTGGCTTACGACTGATAGGCGTGATAAGTGGTTGTTGTATCGTCAGCAACACACCACATGTAGAGATGCCAGTACACAATATGAACACTATCCAACACCCACAGTGACTGGCTTACGACTGATAGGCGTGATAAGTGGTTGTTGTGTCATCAGCAACACACCACATGTAGAGATGCCAGTACACAATATGAACACGATCCAACACACACAGTGACTGGCTTACGACTGATAGGCGTGATAAGTGGTTGTTGTATCGTCAGCAACACACCACATGTAGAGATGCCAGTACACAATATGAACACTATCCAACACCCACAGTGACTGGCTTACGACTGATAGGCGTGATAAGTGGTTGTTGTGTCATCAGCAACACACCACATGTAGAGATGCCAGTACACAATATGAACACGATCCAACACACACAGTGACTGGCTTACGACTGATAGGCGTGATAAGTGGTTGTTGTGTCGTCAGCAACACACCACATGTAGAGATGCCAGTACACAATATGAACACTATCCAACACACACAGTGACTGGCTTACGACTGATAGGCGTGATAAGTGGTTGTTGTATCGTCAGCAACACACCACATGTAGAGATGCCAGTACACAATATGAACACTATCCAACACCCACAGTGACTGGCTTACGACTGATAGGCGTGATAAGTGGTTGTTGTGTCATCAGCAACACACCACATGTAGAGATGCCAGTACACAATATGAACACGATCCAACACACACAGTGACTGGCTTACGACTGATAGGCGTGATAAGTGGTTGTTGTGTCGTCAGCAACACACCACATGTAGAGATGCCAGTACACAATATGAACACTATCCAACACACACAGTGACTGGCTTACGACTGATAGGCGTGATAAGTGGTTGTTGTATCGTCAGCAACACACCACATGTAGAGATGCCAGTACACAATATGAACACGATCCAACACACACAGTGACTGGCTTACGACTGATAGGCGTGATAAGTGGTTGTTGTATCGTCAGCAACACACCACATGTAGAGATGCCAGTACACAATATGAACACGATCCAACACACACAGTGACTGGCTTACGACTGATAGGCGTGATAAGTGGTTGTTGTATCGTCAGCAACACACCACATGTAGAGATGCCAGTACACAATATGAACACGATCCAACACACACAGTGACTGGCTTACGACTGATAGGCGTGATAAGTGGTTGTGTCGTCAGCAACACACCACATGTAGAGATGCCAGAACACAATATGAACACGATCCAACACACACAGTGACTGGCTTACGACTGATAGGCGTGATAAGTGGTTGTTGTATCGTCAGCAACACACCACATGTAGAGATGCCAGAACACAATATGAACACGATCCAACACACACAGTGACTGGCTTACGACTGATAGGCGTGATAAGTGGTTGTTGTGTCGTCAGCAACATACCACATGTAGAGATGCCAGTACACAATATGAACACTATCCAACACCCACAGTGACTGGCTTACGACTGATAGGCGTGATAAGTGGTTGTTGTGTCGTCAGCAACACACCACATGTAGAGATGCCAGTACACAATATGAACACTATCCAACACCCACAGTGACTGGCTTACGACTGATAGGCATGATAAGTGGTTGTGTCGTCAGCAACATACCACATGTAGAGATGCCAGTACACAATATGAACACTATCCAACACCCACAGTGACTGGCTTACGACTTATAGGTGTGATAAGTGGTTGTTGTGTCGTCAGCAACACACCACATGTAGAGATGCCAGTACACAATATGAACACTATCCAACACCCACAGTGACTGGCTTACGACTGATAGGCGTGATAAGTGGTTGTGTCGTCAGCAACATACCTCATGTAGAGATGCCAGTACACAATATGAACACTATCCAACACCCATAGTGACTGGCTTACGACTGATAGGCGTGATAAGTGGTTGTTGTGTCGATGCAGATCGACTGGCTTATAGCTTCTTTTGTTTTTGTCAACTGTTTTGTTGTCATTGGTAAGTCCACTGGTTAGCACATTGGATAAGCATACACAGGGAAAAGTTACCGTTGGTCTGAGGACAAGTTACCGTTGGTCTGGGGACAAGTTACCGTTGGTCTGGGGACCAGTTACCGTTGGTCTATCAAGTAAGACTGTAAACCAAGCTGCTTTCTCACTATAACCTTTGTGGTATAAGATAAATACGGCAAATTTATACATTCCATGTGAATTTGAACATAGATATAGTTAGTATATTTTAGTCCGTGATTTATATTGAGTAGCGGCTGATACAAATGATATCTGTATGTTTGTGTGTCCGTGTGTGCATGATCACTCTGCTAGGTATATTGCTTGTATTTAGTCTGGTAGGAATGAAAATGATCAACATTTTAAGAAATGTGCACGCACATAGATCCTGCAGATAAGAGCCGCTGATCCTGTAACTACTACGCTAATTTTACAATTTATTTGTTTACCTTTGCGGAAGTTTATCCTTCAGTTGGTAGTAAACCTAGTCATTTTATGTAGAAAACTTAATGGTTGTGACATTGGTTTGGTATACGTTTTGTTTTGAATGTTTCAGGACAATATCCATGCCAGTGGTATGACGTACGATGTCGTCTCTAACATTCCAAAGGTAAGTCTGGACTAGCTGTATACATCTCTAACATCATATCATACCCTGTTATCACCATATATAGACATTTTCTCCACCCCAGTAAATGGCATGTGTTGGATTAAAAACTTCATTCTGATTTGAGGTCATCAGGTCATTGCATTTTACTTTACATTATAACCTGCATAAAACCCTGTTTAAAAGGTCTCACTCTACAGGTTTCACTCACAATTTTGTAAGCTCTCCTTCTTCATAAGCTCTCATTCTTCATAAGATCTCATTGTCCATAATGTCTCGCTCGCAATTTTTATAAGTTCTCTCTCTTCATAAAGTCTCGCTCGCAATTTCATAAGCTCTCATTCTTCATAAGATCTCATCCTCCATAAGGTCTCACTTGCAATTTCATAAGATCTCACTCTTTATAAGGTCTCACAATTCCATAAGGTCTCACTCTACATAACGTCTCACACAATGTCTAAGGTCCCACTCTACATAAGGTCTCACAATTTCAAGGTCTCAACTTCATAAGGTCTCACTCACAATTTCATAAGGTCTCATTCTTCATAAGATCTCACTTCATAAGGTCTCACTCACAATTTCATAAGGTCTCACTCTACATAAGGTGTCAAACAATTTCTAAGGTCCCTCTCTACATAAGGTCTCACTCACAATTTCAAGGTCTCACTCACAATTTCATAAGGTCTCACAATTGCATAAGGTCTCACTCTACATAAAGTCTCACTCTTCTTAAGGTCTCACTCACAATTTCATAGGGTCTCACTCTTCATAAGGCCTCACACAATTTCTACGATCCCACTCTACAAAAGGTCTCACTCACAATTTCAAGGTCTCACTCACAATTTCATACGGTCTCACAATTGCATAAGGTCTCTCTCTACATAGAGTCTCACTCTTCATAAGGGTTCACTCACAATTTTATATAGTCTCACTCTTCATAAAGTCTGACTCACAATAACATAAGGTCTCACTCACAATTACATGAGCTCTCACTCTACATAGGTCTCACTCACAGTTACATAAGGTCTCATCCTACATAAGGTCTCACTCTACATGAGGTCTCACTCTACATAATATGGTCTCACTCTTCCTAAGGTCTCACTCACAATTTCAGGCATCTGAAGATCTCGAGGACATGGAAACGCTGGCACAGATGGCGGCATCCCAAAATGAGGTCAGCGCGGCAGATGGTGAGACGTACATAGAGAAGTACATCAAGGGTGTGTCTGCCGTGGAGAGCATCCTCACCCTGGACAGGCTCAGACAGGTACACGATACTCCCACCTAACATACCACCAGAATGTATCTGTGATAAATACCGCCAAAGTGTGCCTAAGATAAATACATGATTTGGTTGATATCACACATTTTAGGCTTGACATCACACATTTTGTGATTGATATCACCTATATATATCACATTATATGGTTGATATCACAAATTGTATGGTTGACATTGCACATATCGTTGATCTCAAATTATGTGGTTGATATATCACACATTATATGGTTGATTTCACAAATTGTGTGGTTGACATTGCACATATCGTTGATCTCAAATTATATGGTTGATATATCACACATTATATGGTTGATATCACACATGATATGGTTGATATCACACATGATATGGTTGATTTCACAAATTGTGTGGTTGACATTGCACATATCGTTGATCTCAAATTATATGGTTGATATATCACACATTATATGGTTGATATCACACATGATATGGTTGATATCACACATTATGTCATAGTATATATATATCACTTTTATGTGATTGATATCACATATATCACACATTATATGGTTGATGTCACAAATTGTATGGTTGATATCACACATATTGTTGATGTCACAAATTATATGGTTGATATCACACATTATGTGGTTGATGTCACAAATTGTATAGTTGATATCACACATTATATGGTTGATGTCACAAATTGTATAGTTGATATCACAAATATTGTTGATGTCACAAATTATATGGTTGATATCACACATTATGTGGTTGATAACACATTGTATGGTTGATATTGCACATTTAAGGCTTGATATCACACATTATGTTTTTGATATCACATATATCACACAGTTGATTTTAGGCATGGTATATCAGACATATATCACAGATTATGCAAACCATTTCAGGAAGTGGCTGTTAAAGAATTGACGGCTGTTCAGGGGAGGTCACTCATGAGGAAGACCACAAGTACACCAAATATACATCAGGTATGATTGATTAGTTGACTACAAATTACAACTATATTGAATTTATCAATGTTAGTCTATTAAACTAAATTCTTAATCAGTCAAGGAATTTCCTGTGTTCTGATTGTCTAAGCCATACACGTTTTTTTCTTCAAAGTGTGGCAGACACATAGGCTTTACTTTGTCCGTCGTCTTTCATCATTTTCTGTCGTCCATCGATAGTCACATTTTTCGTTTCCAGACAATAATTACAGTTAGGAATAAGATATTGGAACGGAACATGATGTGTATGTAGCTTATATGGAGAGAAATTTTGTTATTGCGTTTGAGGTCATTAGGGTCAAGGTGAAGTTACTAAACATAGAAAAAACAGTTTCCGGTGTTAATAACTTTAGTTAGGAATGAGGTATTGGAACGGAATGTGCTGTGTAGGTAGCTTATATGGAAAGCAATCTTGGGATTGCATTTGAGGTTACTGGGGTCAAGGTTTTTGTAACCACAGACATATTAATAATTGTTATTAGGTCTGTGTCATAACTAAAAATAAAAAAATGGTTTCCGGCCTATAACTTTAGTTAGAAATGAGATATGGCAACAAAACTTGCTGATTAGGTAGCATTTGAGGTCACTCGGGTCAAGGTCAAGGTTGCAGTTAGTAAAGCTGTTAGTAAAAATAGAGACTTCAGGCAACACATTTTATTCCAGGGAGTTCTATTCTACCTCAACAGCCATAACCAATGCCAAATTTTTAAAATGTTACAGTTCCAGCTTGGTAGACAAGAAATGTGGTAATCATGTTGGACCGTGCTGTTAGACATATTATGAGCCATTGTTTGAGATTTTAAATTCTTATCTTGAGATTCAAAGAAGATGAAAACAATTGTGTTCATGATTTAATGCATTAGTGAAATTAAAAGTGATAAATTTTAAATGGACTGATTTTGATAATTTAATTCACACCTTGACATTGTGTTGTTGGATAGTATTCGACTGCGGTACATGTGTACGTGCGTAACCGGTAAGGTTGCCTGAATTTTAATTCTTTCACTGTTTTATTTTACAGTTTGTGACAACGCCTACAAGATTAAATGAACGGGTAAAAATGTTTTCATCTTATTTCTCCATCACCAGTTTTCTTCATGAAACTTGTTACTCACATAAACCTGTGGCTTGTCCTTTATATAGAACTTTCTAAATATAGATTGTATGCATTTCTATGTTACTAAGTGCTTAATAAACCAAGGGCCTACATAAGGAGATATTTCATTTTTTTAACAGATTTTATTTCATTGAGAAGTGTGAAGACATTCTATTTCACGAATGCGAAGCACATTAAAACATTAAAGTTTTATCACTTCTCGATGAAATAAAATCTGTTATTCACAACAAAACAACAAATTTTCTTTTTATTTTATGCTTTATAATGAAGGTGTACTGCAGTACTCAGAAAAATAAATAAAAAGTTGACGACTCATTGGCTTAGTATGATAAAATTGCTGTTTTTAATTTCCCAACTTCTAAACTACTTAACCGATTTCAATAATTTATGACCCATTTTATTAGTTTAAGTTATTTCAAATCCAATGATCCAACTTTTATAGCAACTTTCGGTAAAAAATAGTTCTTGAAAAAAATTGTAGTTCTGGCAGCAAAAAATATA